>CM035419.1:110353256-110505756 GCA_020310875.1 Ceratopteris richardii | reverse complement strand
GAAAGGGCAGTCAAGGGCAACCAAAGCAAGGGAGTAAAGGACGCAGGGCTTGGGAAGCGCGACTTCTTGGGCATCAGAGCAACCAAAGCAACTGACTTGAGGTTGGAAGATAACTCAACCCCCTCAGTCAATTATTAGCTTAGGCTAAACGGTAGCATTGTGGATTTAAGACGATAGGAACGCCTCAAGTTCAAGAGATTAAATTTTTTAAGTTCAAGACTAAAGATAAAGGTGTGTGATACGAAAACCTAAAGGGAAAGAACTTAATTCTGACGGAACGAGAACTCAAAAGTACCACAGAAAGTCGATTCCTGACGCATACATCTAGACAAGAATTTAAAGGCATATAAAAAGAATCAAGAAAGTAAGAAAAAAAAAGAACCATTGACGATTTGAGCGTGTACTGAGTGTGCAAAGAAGTAAATTCATGAACCTTAGATCGGGCAAACATATAGGTAAGTCAGATCGACAAAGCCTTAGATCATCAGAAGCAAGTGTAGGAACTACTGCACGATCGTGGGCACAACAATTGAATAGTAATTACCCCTACGAGAGCTTAGATACGAGTGAATCAGAAATGGCTTTCAGCACGGAAAGGCCAGAAGGAGGGTCGAACGTAGCATATTTGGAAAGACATGAAGGACCCTATAGAACTCAATTAGAATTTCTCCGAACCAACCGCTTAGGTGCTCGCATCTATGAGGATGGTTTGCAAAGACAAGTGGTGCAAATGCACAACCCTGATCAACCCAATGGATTGGAACATGCAGTGGTGAAATTCGAGAGAGATGCATACATAGACAAAGAAAGAACGATGTACATCATAAGTATTCAACCAAACAATACGAATGAGTTTGGCATAATTCAGTTAGAGACGAAAGCTAAATCCCAAGGAAAAGAGCTAGTAGGAGAAGAACCTAGAACACCTAGAGGGAAATCTGTACTGACACGAGTACTAGTTCCACAGTGGATCCCTCACGACAACAGAAGCATAGAGTTTTTTGTGAATAAAGAAACTGATGAAGCATTTTGGAGGTACAGAAGGGAACAACCTAGTGAGGTAGGCTCCATCATAATCTATGAATTTAAGGACCCGGATACACTTGGAAAGTTTGTATACCTGGATGAAACTTCAAAAAGAGTATTTGTGGTACCTGACCACGCAAGAAATACCTACACATGGAGAGGTCAGTTGCTATTCCCTCCATCTCGAACAAACATAAACACGAGCCAACAAGGGGCAGGAACATCCTCAGCCCATGCTAATCAAAGAGACAAGAATAAAGAGAGACCCGAAGTAAGTTTCAATCATCCCATAGGGAGAGATAGAACCACCATAGACACGGATAGAGTGGAAAGACAAAGAATGCCAGGTGGTAGAGATGATTTTCCTCTACCAAGAATACTGAGACCCACTCAATTAGTAAAATCCATGAAAAACTACTTTGATGGGATAGGAGATCCCTATGACCACGTTGCTGAATTCAAGCAAGTGCTACGAACAAAACAAGTCGAAAACATGTTCACGCAATACAACGCATTTGGACTAACGTTAAAGAATACCGCTTTAACTTGGTTCCAACCATTGCAACAAAGGCAATTTAGAGACATCCATCACTTTTTAGAGTCGTTCATCACTGAATTCTCTAAAAGTGGAATCAGACATGACACATCTTCGTTGATTCATAGTTTCAAACAGACCCCTCAGGAAACAGTTAGACTTGCAGGACGTAGGTTTAGACAATATGTTGAGAGATGTCCTATGCAAGAGCTACCCTCACAAGCCAAACAAGTGTCATTGTTTCTAGATGGCTTGTTGAGCTCTAAACTACGCTCCTATGTGTACTTGAAGGAACCTAGAATGTTAGAGCAGTGTGTAAGAGTTTGCATAGACATTGAGGACAACTTAGGAGATGAGTTGGAACTCTCAAAGGTCTATAAGGACTCAGACTGTTCATCTCTAGCATCCACAAAATTTTCTAGCTCGATAGAGGACCTAGCAGAAAAAGTGGCCCAAAAACTAGGAGTTTCTAGTAAGCAGATGCCTAAGTTAACAACTAACGTACGTTGTTACACCTGTGGTGGAAATCATTTGGAAAATGTGTGTCCCAATGCAACACAACCACAAGCCAACCCTAGTGGCCAATACTGTACAATTGAGAGAAGATACATAAATCACACAGCTTAGGACTGCCCATACAACAAACAGGCAGTGAGACAGAACTACCCGCAGGCATACCCACAGCCAGGTAGGTATCAAGGTCAGTACAATGCTCAACCTCATTACTATAGGCCTCCTCAAAAATATCCATATCAGGCTCAACAGAGACCACAACCTGTTTTAGCTCAGCAGCCACCCCCACCAGCTAATGTCATCTCAATGAAATACGCTGCTGTAGAAGAGAATCTCAATAGGGCTTTAGTTCTCGTTTCACCCCTAATTACTGACAGCGATCCGAACTCTAATAGTTTTGACTCTACTCATGTAGGTAGTCCACCCGCATACTACTCAGAGTCACCAGAACACGTGGAGACATACCAATATGATAGTCCACCAGTGGAACCGAGTTGGGAGCCCGACTATACTAATGTGATGTACACAAACCCGAATCCACAGCCCCAATTGAGACAACAAAGACCACAGAGCCCTAGAGGACCATGCTTTAGGTGCCAAGGAGATCATTTCATTAAGGATTGTCCACATCCTCCGATAGCAGGACAGTCGCAATACTATAATATACAAGGCTTTTGCGCCGATTGTGGTAAAGAGCACATAATCAAAGATTATCCTAAGAACCCTGCAAATGTGTCAAATGTGACACCGATCAACGTGATATGTATTGTGCACAATGCAGATGGATCCAACCCTACATACGTGCCTATCCAAGCTATAACAAGAGCCCAGGTGCTCTTACAGAATCAACAGTTTAATGCTGAGAAAGTAACTTGAACTAGTGAAGTTGGAGAGTCTAGCAGTAAAAAGACGAAATCATGGAAAGATTCTAGAGAAAGAATCAAGAGAAAATGGAGTAAAAAGATAACCGAGTTGGAAGGAAGTTTAAAAGAATCTAGAGCCAAAATCCTAGAATTGACTTCTCAAGAATCGAATCAAGAGAACCCAACTCAGAAATCAGGATCAGTTCTAGCAGAACCCATACCGGAAAACCTAGACATGATGTTTCGTGCATATCAGACTAGAATAAATGAAGGACCTCAAGTAGCTGAAATGAGTAAGAACTACCCTCGAGCAGACTTGGAAATTGAGAAAACTAAACTTTGCATGAAGATGGTAGAATTAGCACAAGCAATGTTTGAAGCCTCTAGATATCTAAATTGGAATAACATGGCAAAACCGGAATTACACTTTCAAGGATTAATGGAGAGGCTAGAACATTTGATTGATATCAAGGAGAAAAAGAATCAGCATAGGAACCCTATTGCCTCAGAGACACAGGAAAGAAATGCACCATCCTTGTCTCAAGTACCCAATACAGAAAGTAAAGACAACATGTCTTCCATACATAGATATTCACATGAATTTCTGAGAGAAATCCAAGAAGAGAAGTGGAGAAAAGAACAAGGAACCCACCCTCCTATTCAAGAAATAGATGACTTGCAAGAACAATTTCCCCAAGACATCCCCTCTATTTACGATGATGTAGAGGAAGAGCAACTGAGTGAACACACAGATTTTGAATCCAATTCTTTGCAAGAATTACCTCAGTTCACAGGACTTTGGGAAGACAAGTCTATTAGTATGAGAGCACCCACGATAATAGTGAGGAATGAAGAATCAGTAATCCCTAGAAACACGGAAGTGATCAAGAATACCAAAGTACAATGTAATCTCACTCTAGAGGAGTTGTTGAAGGTAAAACCAAAACTGTGGAAACATGTAGCAAATCAATTCCCTGAGCTTGCTACTACTCCCTCACAGATAGGAACACACAAGAAGGTACCAGAGATACTAGTAGAAAAGATCAGAGATGTAAGCGAAGGAGAGGAAGGTAACACTTATCTTCCAATAACCCATCAGGGCTACACCACGAAAGCCATCTTAGATTCAGGAGCCGGGTTAGCCATTGCTACCACTGCTTTATGAAAACGTTAGGGTAAGCCAGCATTAAGACCTACCAGGATGAAGCTACAAATGGCTGATGGACATATAGAAAAACCACTAGGCTTACTAGAAGGCATATCTCTCACCACTTGTGGTGTGGAGTTTGAGCATACCTTTGCCATTTGTGATTTTAGTAAAAATTATGCTTATGAGATGATATTAGGACGACCATTCATGCGTCAGTTGCAAATTGTACAAGATTGGGGAACTAATTCTTTGTACTTGCAACATTTAGGTGTAACTACCAAAGTCAATCTTAAAGACTATTCACATCGAGATGTACCCCCAATACAATGGAATACCATCCATAAGACACAAGTAGAAACAGAATTAGTACACTCATTAGAGTCGGACCCCTCATGGTTGCACGAGGACACTCATTTACGGATGTGTAAAATAGCAAAACAAGAGGAAGAACGGGTAGAAGCGAGAACTTTAGGTTCATTACAACATCCACGAACTCTTCAAGACCCAGCTTACGCACCTGTAGTATTTCCAGATGAGGAGTTTGAGCCTCATGGTTGGGCAGAAATCCTAGCAACCATGGATGTAGGCATCAATGAAGAACAATGGACACCCCATTGTGACGAGGATGGCTATGACATCTCAGTTTTCACGATAGAGCCAATCATGTGTGATTCAATTATAGAAGAGTGTGAACCTAGCACTGATGCATTTGAGGATGCAAGTGACTTCGATTTAGAGTCAATTATTATGGACTCACCCTTTGCATCAGAAGAAGAATATTTCTATGAGGTAGAGACTCACCCTTAGAAACATGAAGGAATTACGAATGAGGTGAGATTAACCACACAAGTGACTGTCAAGAGTGAAGGTAAGAAAAGAAAGAAGAAAGAAACCATGTCAGAAGAAGAAGAATCCTTGTTTGAAGTTTTGAAGAACTTCAAGAAATATGAAATAGAAGATAGAAGAATAATGGTACGAATGCCTAACAGAAAAGCTGACGTTGGAGAAGTATATGATAATCGAGAGAGAACCAAAAAAATAATAGTTGCCATAGAAGGAGAAGAAGAAAAGTGTACCTACATAGGGCATGATTTGACGAAGGAAGAAGAAGAAGAGTTAGTTGCCCTATTGCACGAATGTAGAGATGTGTTCGCTTGGAGTTACAAAGATTTGAAAGGAGTAGATCCGGATATATGTTCCCATAGAAACCATACACGTACAATGATAACTACGCTGCGAAGATTAAAGAAGAAATAGATCGTTTGATAGAAGCAGGATTCATTTACGAAATTGAGTATACCGAATGGGTATCCCCCATTGTGGTTGTGCCCAAGAAGAATGGAAAATTGCGTGTGTGTATTAACCTTAAAAAAGTTAATGCCACCACGATTAGAGACAGTTATCCTCTTCCTATCACGGAACATTTATTGGAAAGAGTTGCGGGCAAGGAAGTTTACAGCTTCCTTGATGGATTCTCAGGCTATAATTAAGTAGCCATTGCTCCAAAAGATCAACACAAGACGGATTTTGCCACAGAATGGGGCATATTTGCATTTCGTGTGATGCCATTTGGCTTAACAAATGCACCCGCTACTTTCCAACGACTCATGTGTCATGTTTTCAAGGAATTCTTACGCAAGAATTTGGAAGTTTATGTTGATGACTTATGTGCACATTCAAATGTGAGACAGACGCATATCCCAGAGTTAAGGCCAGTATTTGACAAATGTCGAGAATATTAGGTTTTTTTGAACCCAGAAAAATGTGTTTTCATGGTCAGACAAGGCAAAATTTGAGGACACTGTGTCAAAAAATGGAATTTGGCCGGATGAAGAAAAAGTGAAAGTAATTGCAGAATTACCTAGACCAACTAATGTAAAAAGAAGTACAGGCATTTATGGGTCATTGCGGTTATTATAGATGATTCATACACATGTATGCAATCATAGCCAAGCCTCTGTACTCTCTATTGACCAATTTTGAATGGACAGACGAGTGTGAGAATTCATTCAATGAACTTAAACGACGTTTGTGCTCAGCACCTATATTGACAACCCCGGATTGGAGCAAACCATGCCATGTACATGTGGATGCATCCAATTATGCCATAAGATGTGTCTTAGCACAACCCACGAATGAAGGTAAATCTCCCCATAGCTTACGCGAGCAGACAATTGAACGTAGCAGGAAGAAATTACACCACTACGGAACGAGAAGGATTACGAATGATCTACGCGGTAAAGAAATTCAGGCATTATTTGTTGGAAAACAAGTTCAAGTTCTTTACAGATCATCAAGCCCTATTGTACTTAGTCAACAAGCCATGTAACACAGGACGATTAATACGTTGGTTTCTATTACTCATGGAGTATGATTTTGAAGTAGTAGTCAGGAAAGGAAAGACGCATCTCAGAGCTGACCACCTCTCGAGGCTAACCACATGAGAAGCTCCTCAAGGCATAGCAGATGAACTACCGGATGCATATTTGTTTAACCTTGAGATAGCACCAGAATGGGCTAAGTCGATAGTCCCTATTCTCACATATGGACCCAAGAATCCTAAGATAAGGATCAAAGAAGGAGAGATTACCAAGTCTCAAAGATACCAAATCATAGCAGGAAGTATATATAAACATGATAATCAAAAGATTCTTGCTTGTTGTGTAGATGAATCAGAACATGCAAATTGTTTGCAATTAGCACATGTAGGTGCATTAAAGCAACATCATTCGAAACATCATACATTGCAGACTCTACAGAGACTAGGATTATATTGGCCTTCAATGGAAGCAGATGTCTGCAAGTTGTGTAAAGAATTCCATGTTTGTTGTGAAAGACCACCTGTAGAACATGCTACATTATATCACGTGTCTCTCACACCAGAATGGAGTGAGCCTTTAGTGACATACTTGAGGATGAAAACATTCCCTCAAGGAATGACTTTAGCATGACAACGCAGTCTAGAGCAAGAAGCTCAAGACTATTCACTTATTGGCGACAATCTATACAAACGAGGACGAGACGGATACTTAAGACAGTGTGTTCATGAGAGCAATTATTTGAGCGTACTAGAGACTGCACACCAAGGTGTTGCAGGAGGTCATTTTGGCCTCGATAGGATAATCAAAGCCATCCTCTTTGCAGGATTATGGTGGCCCACTCTTCACGTGGATGCACATACCTATGTCAAGAGATGTGATGTGTGCCAAAGAACTCGATTTCCTACTCGCAGAGATGAAATGCCATTGAAACCCATGATGTGAGGACATGCATTTTCTAAGTGGGGTATAGACTTTGTAGGACCCACTAACCCCCCTGCAAAAGTTACTCATGCTGAATACATTATTGTTTCCACAGATTATCTTACCAAATGGGTAGAGGCAAAAGCCACAAAAAAGAATGATGCACACACGACTACAAAATTCTTATTTGAAAATGTCCTTACAAGATATGGATTGCCTATAGAGTTAGTGAGCGATCGAGGAACTCACTTTCTAAACCAGGTCATTGAATATTTGTTACAAGATTTTATGGTGATTCACAAGAAATCCACATCATATCATCCTCAAGCCAATGGTCAAGCAGAAAGCACTAATAAGATCCTTTGTAACGTACTAACGAAACTCGTGAACAACAAACATTCAGATTGGGACAAACAGTTACACCACGCTATTTGGGCATATCGAGTGGCCTACAAGAACGTACTCAATGCAGCTCCCTTTCAGATGGTTTTTGGTCAGAATGCTGTGCTTCCTTTGGACTTCTTGATACCGACCCTTAAGGTTGCACAAGAACATCAGTGGACCGGCCATGAATTATCAGCAAGAATAATGGACTTGGAACGATTAGGAGAAACCAGGCTGAAAGCAGCAGCAGGAATATACGCAGCTAAGAAGCGACAGAAAGCATATTTTGATGCACATGTGAAAGATAAAGGCTTGAAAGAAGGAGATTTAGTTCTAGTATATATGCTGAAACAACACGCACGAAAATTAGAAAAGCGAGGTTATGGACCTATGATCATTAACAGACTCTCAACAAGTGGAGCAGTACAATTAGCCACCTTAGAAGGAGACATAATGCCTAATTACATTAGTGGCTGTAGAGTCAGGCTATATCAGGAACCTCTTACTGAGGATATGCTTAGATGACTCACGTTGGCAAAGAAGCGTAAAGAGGAAGAAAATAGAATACGAGCTGAAGCTCAAGCAAAAGCCATAGAATGTATTAAACGCATGAGGTTAAAAAGAGAAGGACTAGGGAGAGAGCATTATAACCATCTGGATACAACACCCAGATACCCTATGGCCATGTGTCAAGTGAAGTCAACCACTCATCCTAGCATAGTGGACAGGAGACTATTCATTACAGTCAGGCTAGAGCACGGCGACCCTTGCCAAGAGCTCAGAGCTTTAATCGACTCAGGTGCCGCGACTAGTGCGATTAGATGGTCCCACTATAAGGACTCAGGAATAGAAATGCGGCCAATTGAGGCATACCTCATAGGGCTAGGAGGCATGGAAACCCCTTGCATGGGTGAGGTGGACCTTCCTATCCTCATAAATTAAGTGACCTTGACAGTGAAACTACTAGTTTGCCATGATGACGACCTGATAGAACCCCTAATCCTTGGCCAAGATTGGCTATACGATCACTCAGTGGACCTAAAACTTAGATAAGGCTTCTTACAGATTGGAACCTTAGATCAGAAGCGAGTGATACCGCTTGACTTCCCTAACAAACCTCCATCTGAGATATGTAACCCTAGACCATATGAACTGCATGCGAAGGAAGACCGGAAGATCTTTGGTGAGATGAGTCATGTTATGTCTACTCCAACCCACTCGGGCTTGGCGATGGACAATTGTCAGTCAGAAGGACGTCAGGAGATTTTCCCTTGGGCTTCCTGCAAATTAGAAGGGGCAACCACCCAACCGCTTGGACAAATGGGGCCCATTAGCGGCCAAATGGGCACTATCAGTGGACAGATGGGGACGATCAGTGGTCAGGTGGACTTCATCAACATCCACATGGGCAAAACACCCTGCGGTGCCCATCCTTCCACACTTACTTCGGACTGGCCTAGATTAAAAGTACAAAATGGAGCACCTCCTAATGGGCAGGTTTCGCAAGTGTTGGACCTCCCTTCTTTTCCAAATCAGAGTGTCCATCCGACCTCTCAACCTCAACCACAAAGGAGTCAACCACAACGAAGGAACCCAGACCGACGACAATATCAGACGACACAAAGAAAGCAGCAGTATCAGTATCACAAAGCAAGCGACACGAGACAAATATGGGTGCCAAAAGGACAGAAACCACAGATAGAATTCAACAAAGTAGACATTGACAAGAAGAAGTCAAGGCAGAAGCGGAGTCAGTATTCAAAGTCTACTCGACCTTCTTCTACGAGTACGAGCACTCGACAAATTTGGATCGCCAAGAAGTACCTTATGAATCGACCCACACCCACGCAGATTTGGGTACCCAAACAGTGTATTATAGCTCAACCCTCAAGCCATGTAATATATACCCCTCAGCATTAGGGGAAAAAATGAACCCTGCATGGGCCTTGTAAGGATCCCTAATTTTTAGGGATTGAGCTTAATTCTGTTCTTGTTTAAAGGGACAAAGTGCATTTAATAGGGCACTTTTTAGTAGGCTGGAGTAGGCTTTTTTTTAGGCTTCAATAGGCCTCTCTCTTTCTTATTCTAGAGAGAGAGAGAAAGAGAATCTACTTTCCACATCATCAAACTCGTACATGTATTTGAATAAAAAAATGAATTTTTTTAAAAAGCCTCATTTTCAGTGTATATTAACTCAAAAGAGCCTATTTTTTAATATATATGTCAGAAGTCACTTTTTTGGGCCCATTTTCTGAAGTTTCTTTTAGAAAAAGTATAATTTTCAAACTCCCTCCAAAAGTAAGTGCCACATCATCAAATCCGTGACTATGCTTCCCCCAAAAAATGACTTTTTTCAAATTTCATCATTTTCAGCCATACTCAGTGGAAAAATACACTTTAACCCATACACATACAAGAAAACACATTTTTTGAGCAAAACATATGCTTTAGACTCCCTTCCAACCGATTTTTCATCTTTGTTTTTGATATTGTTGGTCATTAGCAAACATGGTGTTGACATGTATCACAAACTTCACCGTAGAACGTCCTCACGCTCCTGCATCAACAAGTATCCATGTTCGTGTGCCTAGAGAGTTTGCTCCAAATACACGATGCAATAATGATGCCAATTCTCAAAATGAATGTCGTGCAGTTGGAGAAAAAAGTATTGATCTTTGGGCTCATGGTTCACTATACCCTCTTGATCCAATATCTTCTTACCATCCAACATTCCATAACCTCTCAACTTTACTTCAATTCATTGGTGCGGGTGAAGCTGGACTATTAGGTTACTGCAAGAGATTATCTACACATTCACTTGCTACTGCTAGATGATATAGCTGATTTTGAGGTAGAATGGCATTTGGGTGGAGACCTTAAGAGTATAAAATGCATGTTAGGTTGTAAACAAGGAGCATCTTCTCTCTATCCTTGCCCATATTGTACACAAGGTTACAAAGGATCTAAGAGACAGTCTAAACATGCAAGAGCATTGACGAGAGTTGATGACTCTAAAGAAATTGATGAAACAGACTCATCGAATCACACGGAATGGGAGATATCACTTTTGAGGTGTCCAATGTTACAGGAACCAACTCGTGATAAAATAAGCAATGATTGGAACCCCATTATCCCATTTCCATTAGTCAATGTTCACTTTTGTACTTTGCATGCATTCATGAGGATCTTTGATAGGCTTTTGAAGCTCCATGTTGAATATGCATTTGCAATGAAACCACTAGAGAGGTCTACAATAGCAATCCAAAAAATAGAAGATCTTTTGAATTCTATAGGTTGTCATGGTGGCCACGTATCTTTAGTTGTTAAGAAGTATGGTGAGTCTCAAGAGATTTTACAACAAGTTTCAATGACTGGGAAGAAGGCACAACATTTCTTTAGAAGAGATGTGAATAGTCAAGATGATGGGAAATGGGAGCTTTGGAAGGACCTCTGTTCAATTACAACAGACAATGATAGTCAGGTTGATCTCATTAACAAGCGAAAGAAGGTTTGGTCATCGTTCGATTAATTGTTACATTTGATGTGTTTGGTTTCCACTAATGCTTCACAACGAGAATTATTCCAAGTGACTTTGAAGGAGTTTACACAGTCATTCATCTTATCTTGGGGAGAAAGCACATTACACATTACATAGTAAGTTTTGCTTACATTTTTTTATTTGGTCTTAAACACTATGTGTATATCTTATTGACCAGATCATGGCATATTCTTTTTGCACATGGAGCATATTTTATGAATCGATATGGGTCACTGGACATTTTTAGTACACAAGGAATGGAGAAGTCACATTACAGGGCTAGAGGTGTTTATTTTAAAAACACTCGTCATGGGGATGGTCTACTCCAATCAAACTATTTAGAAGAAATGTTCAATTGGTTTTTTCGTGCGACATTTGCTAGAAAATATGTAATGGAAAAGGCATGTGAGTCACGAATAGCAAAGATTACACGAAAGCTACAACATGATATTGCAAGAGAGAAGTGGATGTCATCGTCTAGACCCGTACATCATGCCCAATGGCGTGCACAAAGAGTCCGCGAGGGTTCTGCTTGGAAATAGTTTCCAAACTCTTAAAATGCATTATTCTTTTCAAGGTTTTTATAACCCCTTTCACTTCAAATAAAATTCTATTGTTTTTGTGAATATACTTTTAATGTCTTAAAACTAATTTTTATCCATTTAAATGTGAACAGGACAATTCTTAAGTGAAAGCCTATAAATAGAGGTTTCCTTCCTCATTTTACCACTTTACAACCTAAGAGAATGGCACGCACAAAGCAGACTGCTAGGAAGGATTATGTCGTCTACCCTAGCCATGTGCAAGGTACTCAGCGCCCAACATGGATGACACCCCACAAGAAGCGTCGAACCACAAGCCACTCTTCAAGACGAAACTCGGGTGCAAGGACACAGTACGGTAGCATTGCATCGCGGGGGGATGAAGCTTCACCAGAGAGAGATGTATCCCAAGAAATAAATTATTCCCCTTCCGCATGTGATGAGGAGCCCCCAATCAGGACACCAATCAAGGCAAGGCCCAAACAATGAGGACATAGACGAGTTGTGATTGGGACATCAAATTTATCGAGTTCCTCAGATGAAGAAAGTACAAATGAGCCACCATGGAACAATGATGATATCCCCGTGAACCATCGAGTAACACAAGGAGGCAAGACACTCCCCCCAGGACAAGGACAAAGACCAACCGATGAAGAAAGAGAGTAAGGTCGGGCAGAGGAAGTAAATGATGAGGAAGGACCATCTAGGCCTCCTCCAAGAAGAAAGAAGAACTATCAACCATGTCGTAGACCACAACGACCACAACCCAACATCCCCCCAAATGCAAGAGCACCACAAAGGTGCAGAAAGCAAACCAGAGCCTTTGCGGAGATTCAACACTATCAAAAGTCTGTGGAGCTTCTTATTCCATGAAGGTCATTTGCAAGAGTTGTGAAGGAAGAGATCCAATGCTATTGCGCTGGACTTCATATCCAAGGGATAGCCATTGAAGCTCTCCAAGAAGCTGCAGATGCGTATCTTATATCAATGTTGGAGGACTCTAACCTATGTGCCATCCATGCAAAGAGAGTGACAATACAACCTAAAGATTTGCAGCTAGCTAGGAGAATTATAGGGAATAACCATTAACCATAATTTGTACTCCCTTGTTTGGAGAACCTTTTGTATATCCCATATGATGAATATTTTGTAAATCCCAAATGATGAATATAATCTTTGTCTTCTCATATTTGCTCTCCCAAGTGTTTATCTCTTAGTGTAAATGTTTTGAAGTTTATTTCTCCTATGTTGGTAGTGTTGGAGTTTATTGATCTCCAAAGTACAGCTAGAAGTAGGTGAAACCCAACAGGACCTAGTTGACTTTTTCACAAACTTGTATGCACAGACCAATTTTCTTGCAGAGCAAATTTCTCTTTACTCACTTGGAATTTTCCAAAACTGTTTCACACACATAAACTAGACTCTAAGAGCTTTCCAACAAGATATAGAACACCTCAAGTGGATAAATACACAATGAGCTATGACCTCTGCAATATGCAGCTTTAATGGAGACCTTGAAACAGAGATGAACCTGAGGACACACATCACTTGCAGAGACTACTGCTCTTAACTCACAACTCCAATGACTTTGAAACTTTCCAGAATACAAGTAGACTTAAAGATATTTCTAACAAGCCAAAGAACACATGATTTGGATACATACACAAGGAGATATGACCTCTGCAAGTTTGAGGTTTAATGGAGACCTTCAGCAGGGATAAAAAACAGAGAACACACACTACTTGCAGAGAGTATTGCTCTCAGCTCACAAATCCAATGATTATGAAAATTTACAGGAAGACAGTAGACAGTAAGAGCTTTCCAATGAGCTATCAAACATGTAGTTTGGATATATAATGAGGGAGATACAAGCTTTGCAATCTCTGCATACAAAACTACAGCAGTGTAGAGATACACATATGACTCTCTTGGACATCCCACAAGATCACGACTTTTTTCCTCTTTTTATAGCATGGGAAACTAATCTAAAACCTTCCTAATACATCTAAATTCGTGGTAGACACTTGGATGGAGGTATTACATGACTCAAGTGCTCAAATAAGCAAAGTATTGATGGACTTTGAGAACTAGCCACATCGACCTTCCACTAGGACACCACTGAAGCTCCCTTGTGACTCACTAATTTGACTCACCATGTTCTAGAACTCACGTGGTATTTTTGCTACATTTTATGAATAATATGAGCCTTCTTGAAGTATTTGAAGACTTCCCAAAGGTATTTACATAATTTGAAACTTGTACCCTACATAAAACAAATGTTCGCAACATTCTCTCCCTCAAGTTTCAAAGGGTATTTCCTTCATGCCAAGAATATAGTTGAATCTTTGAAGCTTTGGTCCATCCAAGGATTTGGTGAAGATATCTGCAACTTGATCCTTTGTTCCAACAAAAGAAACCTGCACTTCATTGTTCATGGCTTTCTCTCGAACATAATGATAGTGAACCTCTATATGCTTTGTTCTAGCATGAAAACTAGGATTTGAGGTCATATGAATGCTGCTCAAGTTATCCCCATATATCAGTGGTACATCAACCTGCACATTCAAGTCATGAAACAACTTTTTAAACCACATAACCTCAGTAGTAGCCAATGCTAAACCTCTATACTCAGCCTCTGTAGAAGATAAAGCAACTGTAGGCTGTTTCTTTGAACTCCATGTTAATGATTTGTTTCCTGCTATTACCACATATCCACTTGTGGATCTTCTGTCATCTTTGCTTCCAGCCCAATCTGCATCACTAAAGACTTTAAGAGTTAGATCAACATCATGACTATAAAATAATCCTTCGTTCATGGTACCTTTCAAATACCTAAGCACTCTTTTCGCTGCATGCATATGAGGTACTCTAGGTTCATGCATAAACTGTGACAATACTCCCACTACATAACATATATCAGGTCTAGTTTTTGTTGCATAAATCAAAGATCCTACCATGGATCTATATACATTCATATCATGCAACTCATCACCTTCCTTTGCACTCAGCTTTACATTACATTCCATTGGAGTAGAAACAAATTTACATTCCTGCATACCAAACCTTTTCAGCATATCACATATATACTTTCTTTGTATCAACCACATACCTTCATCACTATACACAATTTCAATCCCAAGAAAGTATCTGAGCAAACCAAGATCTGAAATTTTAAATTCCTTTCCCAAATTACCTTTTATCTCATCAATTTCTTTTGCATCATTCCCTGTAATCAACAAGTCATCCACATAAATGCATACATAGACACACATGCCATCTACATGTTTTACATAAAGTGAAGGATCAGCATGACTCGCTGTGTATCCTTGCAGCATAAGATACTTTACCAACCTTGCATTCCATGCCCTTGGTGCCTGCTTAAGACCATACAATGCCTTCTTTAACCTGCATACATGATTAGGACATTTTGCATCCACATAACCATCTGGTTGTGACATATACACTTCTTCATTTAACTCACCATTAAGAAAGGCATTCTTTATATCGAGTTGATATATATTCCACCTTTTACTTGCAGCTAAAGCCAACAAAGTTCTCACCGTTGCCATATTTGCTACTGGACTAAATGTTTCCTCATAGTCCACACCTTGAGTTTGATTATATCCTTTTGCTACAAGTCTAGCCTTATATCTAGACACACTACCATCACTATTTCTTTTAATCTTAAAAAACCACTTGCAACCAATTACCTTTTGCTTTGGTGTACTTGGAACTAAATTCCAAGTCTTGTTATCCTGTAGTGCTTCCATTTCTTCTCTCATTGCTTTCTCCCACTTTTCATCTCCTTTGGCCTCATCATAACATGTGGGTTCATTTTCCTGCTCAACTTTTGTCATAAAAGCATAATGAGTATTCATGAAAGATTCGTAAGTATACCTTTGAGGTTGCTTACTTACTCTTGAAGTTCTTCTTACCTCCAATGTAGATGCTCTTCCTTTCTTATTAGGAACCTTTGATGATTCTCCATACTCACATACATCACTAATTTCCTCTCCTTCATCATTAACTTCAACAAGTTTGAGTTTACCTTTACTTTTAACACTTGGAGGTGACTCTTGCCTTAATTTTCCATTGAAAGGTGATCCTCTTTCTTCATCTAAACCACTCCTTTCATCATTTAAACTTCCTGATGGCTGAACTATGCATTCATCTCCTTCAACCACGCCTTCTTCATTTTCATCCATGACCTGCAAACAATTCTTATCTGCATACCATGAAAGTGATTCATCAAAGTTTACATCTCTTGACACAACAACCTTATTGGTATGAGGATTATAGCATCTATATCCTCTTTGAGTATCTGCATAACCAATAAATATACATTTTTCTGATTTCGCATCAAGTTTAGATCTCACCTCACTAGGTACATGTACATAACATACACAGCCAAATACTTTCAAATGACTTACACTTGGTTTCCTTCCATGCCATACCTCATATGGTGTCAAATGATGAACTCCAGCAGTCGGAACTCTATTCATAATGTAAACACTTGTGCTAACAGCTTCAGCCCAAAAATAATTAGGCAAACACATATCATTAAGCATGCTTCTAGATGCTTCTGCTATGATTCTGTTTCTTCTTTCTACGACTCCATTTTGTTGTGGAGTATACCTGCATGTAACTTCTCTTTTGATACCTTCATCATACAAAGGAATGCAAAAAAAAGGCTTGCCACAGAAACGCGGGGATGGGCCCTGCAAAATTTTGCAGGGCCCATCCCCGCGTTTTTGTGGCAGGCCTTTTTTGCATTCCTAAGCCATTGCATGCATTTTGGGCAACACAAATTACAAGAAATAATGGAAAAAGACTTATTAAACTATGCAAAAGTTATGAGATTGTCAAAACCATAAAGATATAATAGATTCAATGCACATGGAAATTGGAAAAACAAAACATTGGTATTATAAAGTTTTTACAGTTGGCTCTTGGCCTTGAGCCTCTCCACTACATTCTTTCTTCTCTGAAAAGATAGAGGCAGTTGGTAAGTCAAAACTGATTGGGATCTTAATTGAGGGTCTTTCAATCCAAGACCCAAAGCTATTCCTATTTGACCTAATATTTTTCCTCTAAAGTTAACTCCTAGGGTAGTAAGGGCAAGGGACTTCCTAACTAGAAATATACAATTGGTCCCTTGCATTATTGTAGATAGGCACAAAACTTTACTCAAGGCCTTCATACACCAAGTCATGAAGTGTCCTTGAGGGGAAAAGTCCTTGTGGATTATTACAAAATCTTCCTTTGGTAATTTTCCAATGTATTGTGCCAAGGAAGAGCCATGGCCCAAACACGGTCACCAACACTCCTTGCTGCAAATCCACGTAAATTGTTTCCTGCACATAGACAATCATAAAATTAAATAGATACATCTTGTATGAATATGAGACAACCATAAATGTCAGTAGAGACTTACATCTTGAAGCCTGTCTTCATCCTCTCCTCATCCCATTGCATCTAGTGGAATTGATGAATGGGCCATGCCCTTTGCTCCACAATAGGGGATGTTGGAATCTTCTTCTCCAAAATTCTTTCCCTTGCTATGGCTAGATCTTCTTCAGTGGCATCTTGGTTGGCATGGCTCAAAATCTCTTCACACACAAATGCAATGGTGTCCGCAACTGAATCACCAAGTGGAAATGTTGCCTTTTCGATAATGTCAGAAGTGTTGTCCATGGGAACATCCGAGGTTGAGCAAAAAATGCCTCATCTCCTTTATGAATGTAAAAAAGCAGGTCACAGGGGACCCATTTACACTCATATGCTTGAATATCTCTGGCATATCTTAATATATAGAATTCCATAAAATCTGTGATCTCATCGATCACATCGGAATTCATGGCTATTGTCCCTTCAAGATTAGGGACTCTATAGACTAGGTCATACAAATCCGTACGACCATTGTAGTCTGTAGTATCCAAAAACTCCATGAATAGATCTCGAGGAGATTTCATGGGAGTGGAAGTGCTAGCAGCCATTGCTTGCGTGCGAGATTTCTAGAGGCTTGTAGTTTGTGCTTTCTAGCTCTTTGAGAGTGCAAATGTGAGAAATGAGCACATAGAACCATTTTTATAGAAGTTTCAAGTTTTTAAATTAACTGGGCCCACTTTTAAAAGTATAGAATAAAGAAGTGCAATTTCAAAAAATGAGTTTTTGATGACAAAATAATGCAAAAAAAAAAAACATGAGCAACCACATTTCAAAGTAGCGAACAAAATTTTTGACATTTCAAAAGTTTTGAAATTACCATTGCAGAGAATAAGGTATATACAATATCTAACATGAATCAATTGTCCTACTTTTTACAAGGTTCTTGAAAGTGCATAAACCATGAGATACAATGACTAGGGCCCAAGAAGTGACATTATCAGGTTGCAAAAGAACTATGACAATGAGAGCTCTGTTCCATCTTTGCTCCAATCTACAGGGACTTTCATTTTGTATTCCATTCTTCTACCCACCTGTAATAAATTTGCAAGAAATTGAAGTCATTAAAGTAAAATAAACAATAATGAAAAGATTACTTTAACAAAAACATGAAACATTTCTCACCTTATGTCCTTGAATTTTGAAGATGGATTGAGTTAGTCCTTCAAACCCCATAATCATCCAGTGTTCTCTCATATTAGCCAAGGTCCAATGATTATTCACTAAAATAGTTTCTGTTTCATTGTTGGGCAATCTAAGCTTTATTTCAAATGAATGCAAAGATCCCTCTGAACTTTGAAATGGTATCCATTTGCCAAGTTTGCACATCCAACGATCATAGTAGAATCTGATGTATAATGAAGTATGTTGTTTCAAATATCGAAATGCTATACCTGCTCCACCTATTTTACAGAGATATTTATCACCTTTTGCAATTCCTTCCATCAAACCCCAATTTTCACCAAGAAGACTTTCGACTTGCTCATATGTGATATCTTTACACATGAATATGGTGGAAGTCTCTTGGAATGAGAATCCTTGGAATAAATATACAAAACAATGAATGGGAAAAGACCAGTGCAAACCTACAGACCTAGACACTTTTGTGAATTTCAAAGAGTTATGTATATCCATTACCATCTTTTGCTTCAAAGATGATACGGACCATATATCAGGTTTTGGCCACTCCAAGCTAAGAAGAGAATGTACTTCAATTCTCTCTAACCTTCCAAAACCATTCATTGTAGAGGGTACAACATATCTATGTGTGTAAAAGAAAACTCTATCATGGTAAAGTTGAGCAGGAGATATATTTGGAAAGACTAGTGCACCAACATCTGCATGCAATGCCTGGAAAGTACCTGTAAGACTATGAAGTGGTTGCTCTTCCACCAAAGTAGAAGGAAATATATCTGAAACAAACAAAAACATATCTAAATAGTTCAGAAATATATCCGACACAAGAAAACATAAAATATTGTAGAGTAATACTTACAGTTCACAGGATATCTCATACTACTATAGTTTTCAATTTTCATAGTTGCCATTGTAAAAACATGTTGTACAATAGCAACCATCCCATTGTCTCTGTGCTTCTTGAAGCCAAGTAACTTTCCCTTCCAATGAAGATCTAAGTTTCCATGATCTCTAACTCAATGAGGCCCAACTCTAGAGGGTTGCATGTACACCCATGCACCTTTGGAGTACTCATGTGATAGCCACTGTCCATCTGTGGCTTTGATATTGTGACATCTTAATGTTAGGATTTCATCTTTTGGTCGCCTAGAAGCTTTAGATGTTGCCATTGAAGCTAAAAGTCTTCAAGCTACAACAGTAATTCGAGATAGGAGATGCAGGTAGGTTGGAGTGTAGAAACAGGAGCTTCAATGGTGTGCTATAGAGTGAAAGTAGTGGGAAAAGATGACTTTTTGGGACCTGGGTATGAAAATGTGAGGTTTAGGAGGGAAATAACTCGTTTTTGAGTGTTTTTGAAAAAACTCATTTTTTTCAGCTCAAAACATGCATGGATTTTGAATTTGGGGTCAAAAAGAGTACTTTTGACCCTAAAAAGTAATGGGGGGTCCATTTTCAAGTGTTATGATGAGTTTTTTAACTTTTTAGAAATTTTTGAATTTTTGGGCCCAACTGAGTTACGAGATTCATTCTCTCTCTAGAGGCAGCTCATTAAATAAGGGAGAAATATGTCCCCTCTCCACCCTTCAACCTAGTATTTTATAGGGCATAGACTGTGGCCACCACCCTCTTCTGATTGGTCCATCACTAATCACTCCTTAATCTAAAAGGCCCATTTAGGGTTCATTTTTTCCCCTAATGGAAATCTGTTCAACCCCCAATACCACCACATCCGATATCACCTTTTGTCCCTCAGAAGAAACATTCCACCCGCTCAGAAACTCTTAGGAAGTGGATACTGAAACGTATCCAAACGTCTTCTCCAACCCCCTTATCTAACATTACTCCCACCCCGACTAAACACCATCCTTGTAATAACTCATTCACAACTGAAACTTGTATAAATCCACACACTATAACCCTACATCACATGTTATAACACCCCATCAATAAATATATGCATCATCTGAAGCATGTAGGTGTCTAGAGACCTGCATTAGTTTGCAAGAAATCATTCCATAAACCACATCACAACACTCGGCTACACGGGTTACACATCGGTTATGGAAAGGGATTGCGGTCTCACTTTAATGGGATCATAATTAATTTCCATACTAATGTGTTAATCTTTTGTAGCAGATCCGCTACACACTCGCATCATTCATCATGCAGGCAGAAGGACCATCTGAAGCTGGCCCCAATGTACCCATGGCCAATATTGGAGAACTACTAGCGGAGCCCCATCCTACGACTCAACCACCAGAGTTACAAGGATTTCCAAGGCCCATGCCAATTGACGATCCCCCTAGGGGTTATATTGCAAGTGTGGTACATCTATGTGGAATAATCCTTGAGATCGTGTTTAGATGTCACCCCTCTTTTCATCGCAATTCTCACTGGTTTCAAGGATTAGCAGGACCGTTCGGATGTAGATTTCATTTTTGAAGCCAACTTGGTGTTTGATCACTGTACTTGGGCCAAGTACCAATTTTTCTCAAGAGAATTCGAAGGACTACAGAACACAGAAGACTTAACGCATGTTTGGGAAAGAGCAGGCTTCATAGAGTATTTCAGTGATCCTCTGCCTAAACCTGACTTCTACAGATGCTTTTACTTAATCACCACTTTGACAGCTTCAGAGAACAATGATCTGCCAGGAACATTCATCTTGCCATCGTTGGTAAATGATCCGCCATATAAGAGGTTTTATCTTTCTAAAGATCTGATTCGCGCTGCAATCAAGATCCATGGTACGCACACTCCAACAGAACAAGAAAGGCTGGTTTCAGAGCCAATGAAACGTGGACATATTACTAAGTGGGAAGATATTTTTGCTATCACACCTGAGCTATCGAAACCATTAAGGATATGCATGCAGCATTTTGCATTTCCAGCTCAGGATAGATTCACCATGCCCCACAAGCGTATCTGGTTTGGGCTATATTTAGCATGTACTAGACCTCAAACGGTAGACCTAGCAAGCTGGATAATTGATCAGTTGTACCTAGCACAACATAGATGGGAAAGAAAGAAGGTAATCAATGGATGTTGTGCTCTCACGCACATTGTATATATGTTTTTGGCATATGATTTACCTATAGAGCGTGCAATGACAAGCAAGGAGTTAAAAGCATTCAAAGGGACAACAAAGAAAGCTAGGAAAGCTACCAAAGGATGAGCAGGAAAGCGAATGAGAGGAACTATCCCCTGCCTTCAGGTGCCAGAATCACCCTCACCACAACCCTCTCCAGAGCAGTCTCCGACAGAAGCCACTCCAACAGTACAACCTATTCGCATACGATTATCAAGACCAGTTGTAACGGAAGGCACTACCAATGTAGTTACCTCATAGGCAACATCAGTTCAGGAACCTACCACCACTACAACAGAAGTTCCCACCACTATTGGTGCGGAAGCTTTTTCCTTTCCGATACCCAACCTGGAAGTAGAGCCACTGGATACAACCTTTGATTTTGAAATGCAGGATGCTTTCTCCAATGAATTTTAGTTTTCAGAAGACCAGATTTTCTCTCAGGAATATGAACATCCAAGCTACCTAACCACGCCCCGAGATCAACCACAAGGACAAGTAGTGTCTAGTTCAGAGGAAGAAAGAACAAAAACCGATGAAGATGAAGGCGATGATGAAGCCAGCCAAGGCACTCATGACTCCCAAGAACATGTGCAGATAGAAGAACAAGGACAGCAAACCGACACCCAAGGTGACACCAGTACACACGAAGACGAAACCTTTGAAGCAGTGACTTACACGTTAGCCATCAAGAAGTTATATCATACTATGGAAAAAGTTTGGGCCTGTAAGAAGTTAATTGAGGAAGAGAGCCAAGCACTTATAGAATAGGAACTTGTCTCAGGCGGTTTCAAAGAAGTATACATCAGAGGCTTCAGAGAACTTGTCAAATCAGTGGGATCCACTGAAGCCTTACGATATTTGCAGAGGAAACCGTTACCGCAGTATGACCCCCGACGAGTACGACTACTATCAAAACCAGGTGAATACATTCGTGTACCGAAAGGAGCACAATCTTTAGAACAAGCCATGGAAGCACGTCTTGTCCCGGAAGGATCATTGGCAGATGAAGCTATCCTCGTCGATTCCCTGCCCCACACTACTACTATACATATCACCTCTGTGACCGAAGTACCTACCACCCCAACCGCTCCTATTTCACCTCCCATCCATCCAATCTCTCCCATACACCCTCCTTCTCCCAGAACAACATCCTCCTTCTCCAGCGGCGTAGCAGAAGTCGTCCTTACTTCCATTTATCCCACAATTCCCGCACCCACTCAACCTAATCTAACCCCTAGCACATCCACCTTTCTATCCAATCCAATTTTCCCTCCATCCTTCCCTTCCTTTCCTACACCCCCGAGACCACTATTTCCATTTCTAACCCCGATGACTTTCTCCCCTATATCACCTCCCCGACCCACCATATTTCTACTTTCCCCTTTCCACCAAGCAGCATTAGAAAACCCCTTTGTAAATTACTCTTCAACCTTTGTAAATCCTGTATTTACACCCACACAAGCACCCACAATCACTCCACTATTCACGGTCACCGCACTTGATACCACGTCCAATGACATGGATATCTCACCACCCACCGCACCACCACTCACTTCATTCATGGCACAACCATACATAGGCGCATCACAATTTTCCACAATCGCCACAGCATCCACTTTCCCACCCCCATTCCCCATTCCCTTTGCATCTCCAACCACTGCATCTTCACTTAGCACACCATTAATATTATCACCCACTGTAAATACTGCATTTCGACAGATGTTCACCTGCATGACTCAAGTAAGAGATGAGTTCACATCTCTTGGAAATAATTATCAGACGCTTCAGAGGACAACCAACGACTTACAGCCGCAGCTTAATTCATTGTCGATCGAGAACGCCTCACTGAACACCCGCTACCAAGAGTTACGAGAGGCATATCATAAACTTGAACTAGAAAGTGAAGAAAAGACAAAAGAGGCCATCACCGATATCGATAATTTGTTAAGGGCCCAGACGATTCCTAACACGACTCTTACTAGGAACATGGGCTTACTTAGACGACACTTGGCTGCAGCGAAAGAAGAGAACCAGCGTTTACAAGAACAGAACAAAGAAAATTTAGAAGCTGCCCTTGATCAACCCGACCAACCATTAAGCCCTAGTCGCTTCAAGGCCGTGCCCTCAGAATCAATGAAAATGTTGTTAGATGATCATGTCAGATTGTAGATGAGTACGACAACATGAACGAGGAATATCAGAAGCTGAAAGAAGATCATAAACTACTCCAACTAAGAGCACCAATACCAGAAGGACTACCAGCTCCTACGGAACCATCTCTTGACATCCTAGAGGAACTTAATGCATTACCGACCCAGGCGTCAACACTTCAATCATAGATAGCAGTATATGAAGCACCCCCAAGGCCAGACTCCCCACCGGACCTACAAGCAGAGGAAGAAACAGTCACTATTCCGGTGGAGGAAACTTTTGAAGAAGCGTATGAACCCCAACCCATCCCAGGCGAACGAGTCACGACTGAAGGCAAGACGACTTTAGAACTTCCAACTCCTGCATGGATGAAGACAATCGAAGAACTTGGAACAACCCATTCAGCAAGGGTAGAGGCATAGTTACATGCCATGGCAATGATTGAAGAATGCATTTTACAGTGCCCCTACTTTGCTCATTTGGCCCCTCGCAGATACATAACAAGGCACGAGCTATAGTATAAACCTTATTTTATGTTAATGCGGAATATCAGTTGGCCATAGAGAAAGAAATAGGCAAGAAACCCTCTCACGCTACTCAGTTTGAGCCTGATGATTTGCCACTAGATGCGCAGCAAGGAGAGATCTATCAACCAGATTGGCACAAGGATCTCTTATAGAATTATCCAGAGATGATGAGTACATGGGCCAAGGCACCACTACACTTAAAATACAACCTATGTTGGGGACCAGTGCCACATCACCGCTCTTGGAAGGCATTCGCTATTAAAGTACATAACAACGGGCAATGCCAGGATTGGTTAAATTATCCATATTTCAGGCCACCCACCGGCCCACCTACAATCGGATACATGATGGCAACGATTCGTCACTGGCTCCCTCGCTTAAAACATATGGACGATATAGCAGCGCATATGACTCTCAAAATCTTTCACATGATGCAAATGGTTTTCAAAGTCTTCCCTCATGTTAAGGCTCCTCATGTAAACACCCCGGGTTTCGAGCACGGCAATCTAGATCTTGCATATGATATGAGTACAATGCCATCACTCCGGGTGTGTTATGCCTGGCATTGCAAAATTAAATACTTACCAGCGTGCTATAAGCAGACTTTCAAAGAAATGTTCACAACCAGTTTCTAGGAATACCATTCAGAGGTGTTCATCAGCAGGCCCACGCATTTGCTTCAACTATTTGCCTGTGAACAGATGGTATATTCCACCCACTATCGACTCCCGCCATCAGATGAACCGCAGCCAATCGATTGGGAAAAACTCGAGGCAGATTTGGCCCGAGGCATTCGCATATCAGAGCACACCCTCACTCAAGACCTCCTACAGAACTACATCCGACAGACTGCACAACAAGGTTCTGTCGAGGATGACAGAAGCAAGAGGGAGGGGGGTGTTGGCAGTAGCCAGAGGCATTGAAGACGCTGAAGCATGTAAAGACAGAGCAAGGAGTCAGTCGAATCATTTTTCAAAGAATTATGTTTTATAAATACTTTTCAAAACCTCCAATAGTGATTTTCATCACTTTTGTACCATATGTAAATAGAAAAACCCCCTTTTTGTAATTCATAGCTCCATTTTGTGCAAGCCGAGGAGTCCTCGAGCTTGAGGAGCTTAGGTAGAATGAGCGTACCAATTTTGGTTATTTTTAGACACCGTTTACCCTTTCAAATAGCATCTAGGACCTATTTTTTAACTATGCCAATCACTAGATGTGAAACCGGTCAAAACTATTCTAGAATCTATAAAAAGAGCTAGAGAGCTCATTTTTGAGGTTAGCTTGTTGGAGTAGAGAAGATCTTAGAGCTATTTTGAGCTTGTAAGAGTGTTCTTGAGCAATAGAGTTGATTTCTCACCTTCCATTGTGTCTTGCTTGTCTCTTCGTAGTGTGTGTGTATGTGTGAGTGCATCTCTATGCTTCTCACCATCACTCTCACTTCATCTCACATTCACGATCTTGATATCACTCCTATCTCTTCCGTGGATTGACATTAAGGAGGTGGAGCTTCTTAACGTGGTTCTCACCATTGTGCTAGAGCAACAATGTGTATGTGTATGTTGCAAGAGAGCAAGGATTACGACCACCACATGCTTGAGAGATGACTCTCCTCCCAACCTTATGCCTGTATATGTAGCTATTTGAATCAATGAGGACCACAAATGTAACTAGAGTCCACAAGTGCATGTGCAATCTCCTTCACTCCTTTCATATCCACCACTAGAGTCTACTAGTGGTTGGAGTGATCTCATCCACTACTTTTGTACCTTCCACTAGAGTTCACTAGTGGTTGTTGTACTCACCTCTTGAGTTAAGTCCACTGCTCTCAAGTTAACTCACGTTAACTTGAGTTAGAAGGCTCTAGAGCTCTTTGGGCAAAACTCTCTCCCCACTCCCCATGGGGATTGAACCCAAGACCTCCTCATTCACAACCATGAGACTTAACCACTAGGCTAAGTGGATCACCTGAATATGAGACCACATGAACTTATGCTTGAGTCTATTCTTGAGATCTTTGGTCCTACAGACGAGTGACCAAATGGTATCCGATTTCAGATCTGTTTGAAGCAGTCGGATATCCCTAGACCAAAGACTTACTTAATTAAATTCTTCCCCCCTTGGAAAAGATTTTCGTCCTCGAAAATAAAGCTATATATATAACTTTAGGCAACCCCCAAGCCTCATGTTCTAAAACTGGAAGAACATGGTCATGTTCTAGAACTGGAAGAACATGTCTCATCTCTGTGGTGTCATCCCTGCCCAAATGATTCAAAACACTGCTCGCTTTGCACTTTGATAAAGTGATCAAAGTACAAAGTAGTGAATGAATAATAAGGGTGGATCTAAATACATCCCTAGCCAATTCACAGTTTTTGGATGTGCGATCTAGGCACAAACATGTGAACTAGGTGGATTCTAATTACTAGTCCATTTCTAGGCATAACTAGTGCATAGACTTAGGAATGAAGGTAGGATTCTTATCCATCGCAAGACTTTGAGATCTCTTAATTCACAAACTGAATTTGATTTGGAGCACTTAAAGTTTGGTTATCTCAAACATCTAACTTGGATGTTTGTACAATGGTTAACTTCTTTCTAACAGTTACTTGATTTTTTCACCCGACTAGAGGACTACATTGCCCTAATGAGTTTAAAAATCCTATGTAAACTATAGGAAAAATTTTACCATTTTTGGTGATTCAACCATACTACCTTGACCAATTCAAATTCAAAAATGAAAATTATCCAACTTAGGACATTTTTCTCAAAGACTTTAACTGAAAGTTCTTGGGAATTGTCAATTTGATGAGCAATTCCTAACCTCTCTATTCTAGAGTATACTGGACTCTAGGAAATCATTTATGCTGTTCAACTTGAAGCAAACTCAAATGAATAAGTCAATCTTGAACTTATCATCTTTTGATGTTTTGAAAAGGTTCTTGTACAGAACATTTATCTAGGATGTATTATTTAGTTATCTAGTTCTAACCGACTAACCCTAGTCTTTTACAAAGGAATCAGATACTATATCTGAACCAATTCCAAAAGATTTGGAAAGCGGAAAGAAAGAACTTAAAACTCTGTACAACCAATTCATACTTCGAAGATATGTATACTTGTTATGAGTCAAAGGCTAGATGACTCAGGGCTTCAACTTTTCAAAGATCTATTTCAAAAGGGTATTGAAGCATTGTCTTTATCTTTAAGAGAAATAAGCTAGATTCTCAAAAAGATTCAAAGAAAATAAAAAACATCATCCAACCACAGGATACTAGTGTGGCAATTACCATCAGTGTGTTGACCCACGGAAGTTGTATTGACGAGTTTAGTATTTGAATAATGCTTCATTTGGGACTAAGTTTAGGCCATATTCAGTCTTTCTGACTTCTTACTGGGAATGCAATTCTTGTGCACTTCTTTGAGTCAAAAGAGTGAATTTACGAAGTTACACTAGGAACTTGATACTTGACTTAGTCAATCAAATCCTTGGTTGAAAAGATCAATTTGAAAATCAAAGTCCAATTTTTTTCAAAAATTAATCAAATATTTTTGATCGATAACACTTAAGCTTGAAGTGTTCTAAGAAGATCTTAGAAGTTACTTACTTCATATCTTCAATTTTCTTGATCTTGAAGTTATCTTGAAGTATCGTAAGATACTACTTTCATCCCTTACGAATTAAACTTTCCTTGAAGTCTTAATTCCCTTGAGGATCAAACCTAACTTCAAAATCCAAACTAGGACTAAAAGATAATTATCATCCTACGGTCCGATGTCCCATACCATCTTTCCTACATCAATCTGAGTATAAAATCTGGTGTCCCATACCACCCTATTTTATATTCACATTAATGTGTGGGTGATACTTATCCTAAAGTCAAAACATCTCTTGATAGAGTACCTTCATACTTCAATTCTTTTATGAGAATTTTGAAGTTTCAAGCATTACCTCTAATTAGATTTTCTAGGTTTTGATTCCTTCACATGATCGTCTCACAGAGTGCAAGGATTATGACCACCACATGCTTGAGAGATGAATCTCCTCCCAACCTTATGCCTGTATATATAGCTGATTGAATCAATGAGGACCACAAATGTAACTAGAGTCCACAAGTGCATGTTGTAGCTCAAGCGTAAGCACCACCTCCTTTACTTGTCAATCCGCGGAGACGTGAGGACTGGTATGAAGACCACGAGCAAGTGAAGGCACAAGTGCGTGAGTGAAAGCACACAAACATGCACACACATACACACACACGCGCACAAAGTGAGATCAAAGAGAGGAACAATGGAAAGCTTAGATTGCAAAAGAGTTCTCTTACAAAAGTTCTATTCTCTAACAAGCTAACCCCAAAAATGAGCTCTCTAGCACTTTTTATAGTTTTTTGACTAGTTTTGGCCTTGTCCAGACCTAGTGTCCGGCCTAGTTAAAAATTAGGTTCCAGGGCTTATTTGAGGGCTCAAACGAAGTCTAAAAATTATGAAAATTGGTACGATGGTACTTCTAATACTCCTCAAGCTCGAGGACTCCTCGGCTTGAACAAAATGGAGTTACTAAAAATAGATAATGGTATTTACAATGGTTTCTAGTGATGAAAATCACTATTTTTGTAGGGGATTCTTCTGAAAATTTGACATACACTTCTTGGAGCTCCCTACTTGCTCTCTCTTCTTCTCTGTCCACTTCTTTGATGTGCTTCCATGCTTTGTCCTTAACCTTGAGCTTCAACACTCCCCCCCCTCTCGAGTCTGTCGTCCCTGACAGACCCTTGTTGGAAGGGCTGTTCTGTGTAGTGCTTTGAGAGGTGGTGTCCATCCGTTGTATGAGCTGGTTCCTTGGATTCCAGCAAGAATGTGTCGTTGTGAGCTTTCAAAACTGCAAGTTGCTCAGAAGAGGTTGTCAAGAGTGATTTGGAGCAACTACTGGCTTCAATTTGCTTCCGAGATATGGATGTTGTTCCCATGATGTCTGCTAGCTCTTTTAAAGATGATGTTGAGAGCATTCATGCCAACTACTCATAACCCATAATGAATGATGGGTAAGTGTGTTCGTGCCTGGGTTGAAAAAAGTATGTGCCTTGTGCACGGCCTTGTAATGTAGCCCTACGCATGCTTACTTGGAAAATGCATTGGAAGAAGTATGGTGCAAAAATTGCGGGTCTTGAGCTAAGTGCTCAAGGGTATGCTGACGAAGAGGTTTCCTAAACTATCATGGTTATGGTGTTTCCAGAGTAAAGATACTTACCATGGCGAAGGTTGATGGATGTTTGCCTCTTCGTGTTGTACACTCGGCCTTTGGGATGGAACCTTGTTGATGAATGTCCATGTTGATTGTCCACTGATGAGATCTTTTGAGTGGTGGGTCCCCTCTCCTCTTTTCAAAGCAACATTTGTCACTAACAATGTGCATTTATGAGCTTGGGCTCATGCACGTTCACTTCCCTATATTGACACTCAGAGGAATATTGGACACGTGCCGGTTTCTAAGAGATTACCATGCTGATTGACATAGACCATTCACCAGTGCTACTGTTCCATACTGGTTCAGGAAATACTGAGAATTGAATTGCTTTATATTCCTTGGCAAGCAACATCGGGTAACTACACCAAGCTGTGTTTCACATATGCTCTTTAGCTCACCATATGCAGGAGTCTTCTCCTCCAGAACTACCTTTTGCAGATATCTCCTTGGATGCTCTGGTGCATGAAGTAGTTAAGCATCACGCAAGTTGCGGACCTTCAAGCTCTTCATTCCTACCATGGTAAGAGAAAATCATAGTTGTAGATGCCATGTTCATGCCAAATGCTTGTCCTCTACCAGATAAGGCAGCAATAATCTCACTGCTGGCCGAGACACACTTTTATCCAAATTGATAAATGCCGAGTAATCAACAGTTCCACCTTCAACTAAGCATGACTCATTCATGTTTCATAAGCCAAACCTGGGAACAAGCTCTCTCGCACGTCTCTTTTTTTTTTTTTTTTTAATTTTTTATTTTTTATAGAGGAACAAGATATCACAAAACAAGAACACAAAAATTAGTATCAATAGAAATGTTCGACATATGTCACTGTGCTCTTGTGCATGGGATTCTCCAGTGTGTCTATGCACGGCCGTGTAATGTGGCCCTATATTAATGCATACTTTGGAAATGCATGACCTAAATGGTGCAAAAGACAGGGTTGTGCAAGGAGCACATGGTTGTTGCTCGTTCGAGGCTTTCGATGTTATTTGTGGAGGTTGATGCCGACCTTGGTGGAGGTATCCATTGAGTCTCGAACTGATGTAATCCTCCTTATTGGAGTCCATTTTAGAACATCATTTGGCACTGTAGAGGTCACTTCAGGCGTCTTTCTCTTTGGATGCTTTCTGAACTGTGGTATCCAGTGTGGTTGATGCTTTGGTTCGGTGGAGGCTACTTGCACTTTTGGCTTCCAAACCCATATCCTTTTTGCATGTCTTCCTACTAATGTTGAAGAGCTGATTTGATCTTCCTTTGGTCTCTGTACGTGGTTCTTACCCTTTTCTCTTTTTGGCTTCTTTGTTGAAACCTTTTGCATGTGGGAGAACAAAGGTTGTTGTGGGTGTAGGATCTTCTTAGGTACCCACATCTGTAATTGCCCTTGTTGAGCTGCAACTAACTTCTTAGGCACCCAAACTTGTTGGATATCTTGTGATGGAGCTTGTCTGAGCTGCTTCCTTCGTCTTCTGGCCTGGTTAGTGTGCATGGATGGGATTTGTGGGGGTAAGGCTGGTGGTTGCTCTCCTTTGCGTACCCAGATCTGCTTCATGCCCGGAACCGCTTTTTTATCGAATGGTGTCTTTCTATTTGATGTAGCAGTTGTCGTGAACGGTTGTGTTTGCTTGTGTGGTGGGCTCACTACTGTGGCTACTTGAGTCTTTGGAGAAGAAGAAAGATCCACCCGCCTTCGAACCTGGTCTTCCACGATTGACTCCTTCTGCATCATAGAGCTTTTGACACATACAACATCTTCTTTCATATGATTAGTCTTGGAAGAACTAAGAGAGTGTGTGGTGCCATGATCTAGGAGCATGTAGTTCTCTAATTCTAATGTAATGCATTGTTCATGTACCCAAACTTGAAGAATTTGACTTCTTAGGTTTAAGTTAACTGCATGGTCATAGATCCAATCTTGACCCAAGACAAGTGGTTCTGTAAGGTTCTCATCTTGACATACTAGCGCTTTGACTTTCATTGGAACATCTTGAAGGTAGATGGGAAGTTCCACCTCGCCCAAACAAGGGGTTTCCACACCTCCCAATCCTATGAGATAAGCTTCTATGGGATTGATGTTCAACCCCAAGTCTTGGCAGTAGGAAAGTCTAACTGCACTACTTGCTGCACCTGAGTCAATCAACGCTTTCACCGTCCTTGCACCCTTCCCTTGTCCTATCTCTATGGTCACAAAGGGTCTTCGGTCAATGACCTGAGAAGTCGCAATGCCTGACTTTTGACACATATCCATGTGATATTTTGGGGCTTTTGAGTTGACATCTAGGCCTAATCGCCTTAACTTATTTCGCCTAATACGCTCTCTGGCCTCTACCTGTGCTTCTTCTCTCACTCTTAACTCTTCCTCTTTTCGCTTCTTAGCAGTGTTGAGTCTCATTAGCATATCCTCAGTAAGAGGTTCTTGATATAGCTTGACTCTGCAGCCACTAATATAGTTTGGCAAGATATCTCCTTCTAGAGTGGCCAACTGAACTGCACCACTAGTGGAAACTCTATTAATGATCATGGGTCCATATCCTCTTTTTTCCAACTTACGGGCATGTTGTTTTAGTGTGTATACCAACACTAGATCTCCCTCTTTCAATCCCTTATCCTTGATGTGTGCATCAAAGTATGCCTTTTGCCTCTTCTTTGCAGCGTAGATGCCTGCTGCCGCTCGTAGCCTCGTTTCACCCAAGCGTTCGAGATCAAAGATCCTAGAGGACAATTCATGCCCATTCCACTCATACTCTTGTGCTACTTTTAAGGCAGGGATTAAGAAATCTAATGGTAGCACAGCGTTCTGTCCGAAGACCATCTGAAATGGGGTGGCGTTGAGTACCGTTTTGTAGGCAACTCGATAAGCCCAAACAACATGATGAAGTTGTTTGTCCCAATCAGAGCGTTTATTATTCACCAGTTTTGTCAATACGTTACAGAGGATCTTATTGGTACTCTCGGCTTGTCCGTTGGCTTGTGGATGATAGGGGGCGGATTTCTTATGTATCACCAAGAATTCTTGGAGAAGATTTTCAATGACTTCATTCAAGAAGTGTGTGCCTCTATCGCTCACTAACTCTATTGGTAGCCCATATCTCGTGAACACATTCTCGAATAAGAACTTAGCCGTCGTTTGAGCATCATTCTTTGTTGTGGCTTTCACTTCTACCCACTTGGTAAGGTAATCTGTGGCTACAATAATATACTCTGCATGGGAGTTTCTAGCAGGGGGATTAATAGGACCTATGAAGTCTATGCCCCACTTGGAAAATGCACGCCCTCCCATCATTGGCCTCAAAGGCATCTCGTCTTTTCTAACTGGATATTGTGCACGTTGGCATGTGTCACATTTCTTCACATAGGTATGTGCATCCATATGAAGAGTGGGCCACCAAAGTCCTGAGAATAGAATGGTCTTAATCACTCGGTCAGGACCAAAATGTCCACCTGCAACACCACTGTGTGCAGTCTCTAAGACCCTTAAATAGTCTGATTCATGAACGCACAGTCTTAAGTAACCATCTTTACCTCTTCGGTATAGGTTCTCTCCTACTAAGGCATAGCCTTGAGCCTCTTGCTCCATATTTCGTCTTCTTGCTAGACTGGCCTCTTTGGGTAATCTTCCCGATCTCATAAACTCTACCAATGGAGCACTCCAATCTGGAATTAATGATACTTGATAAAGGGTCGCATGCTCCACTGGTGGTCTCTCTCTGCACATTGGACAATTCTTGATCCACTCATGTATTTCTTTGTCCATGCTAGGCCAATACACTCCTAAACGTTTCAAATTCTGCAATGTTCGTTGTTTAGAATAGTGATTTCCTAGCAATCCCTCATGAGCTTGCTGCAACCAACTACTATGTTCATCATCCTCGACACAACAAGCTAATACACCCTCAGTATCTTGTTTGTACATGCTTCCTGCCAATATGTGATATTTTTGTGATTTTACAATTTCTTCTTGTGATGTTTGCACATTCTTATTTGCAGGGCCGAAGGTTAGGACTGGTACCAACTTATTTGCCCATTTAGGAACAACTTCCAAATTGAACAGATAAGCATCAGGTAGTTCATCAGACACTCCTTGTGGTGACTCTCCTGAAGTAATGCGAGAAAGGTGATCTGCCCGAAGGTGGGTTCTACCTTTCCTGACAACAACTTCAAACTCATACTCCATTAGTAAGAGGAACCATCTTACTAAGCGTCCAGTATTGCAAGGTTTATTGACCAAATATAACAAAGCTTGATGATCAGTGAAAAACTTGAACTTGTTGGCCAATAAATAGTGTCTAAACTTCTTTACGGCATATACCATGCCTAACCCTTCTCGCTCGGTTGTGGTATAATTTCTTTCGGCTGGGTTTAGTTGTCTACTAGCATATGCTATGGGCAAATCTAAATTCCCTTCACCTGTGGGTTGTGCTAGCACACATCCTATGGCATGATTGGATGCATCCACATGGACATGGAATGGCTTATTCCAATCAGGAGTGGTCAATATTGGTGCTGTGCACAAATGTTTCTTCAGTTCATTGAAAGAATTCTCGCATTCGTCGTTCCACTCAAAATTAGACAACAAGGCATAAAGGGTCTAGCTATGATCGCGTACATGTGGATAAACCTACGGTAATATCCACAATGGCCCATAAAGGCTTGTACCTCTTTAACATTCCTTGGCCTTGGCAGCTCCGCTATGGCTCGTACCTTATCTTCATCCGTTGAGATTCCATTCTTAGAAACAATATGACCGAGGATTTTACCTTGACGCACCATGAACACACACTTTTCTGGGTTCAGACACACTCGATATTCTCTACACTTGCTGAAGATCTGTCTGAGCTCAGGGATGTGAAATCTTCTTTCTTGGGAATGAGCACATAAATCATCCACATACACTTCTAAGCTCTTTCGCAAGAACTCTTTGAAGACATGACACATGAGCCTTTGGAATGTTGCAGGTGCATTGGTGAGCCCAAATGGCATCACCCGAAATGCAAAGATTCCCCACTCTGTAGCAAAAGCTATTTTGTGTTGATCTTCTGGGGCAATGGCTACTTGATTGTAACCTGAAAATCCATCAAGGAAGCTATAAACTTCCTTGCCTGCAACACGCTCCAAAAGGTGTTCTGTGATTGGAAGTGGATAACTATCTCTAATCGTAGCGGCATTAACTTTTTTAAGGTTAATACACACTCGCAACTTCCCGTTCTTCTTGGGTACCACAACAATGGGGGACACCCATTCGGTATGCTCAATCTCATAGATGAATCCAGCCTCAATCAACCTATCAATTTCTTCTTTGATTTTGGCTGCATAGGTATCATTATATGTGTAGGGCTTCTGTTTGGTGGGCTTAGCATCGGCAGTCATGGGGATAGTATGAGAGCAAATTCTTGGATCTACCCCTTTCAAGTCTCTATAGTGCCATGCAAACACATCCCTATATTCCCTTAATAGAGCTACAAGCTCCATTTCTTCTCTTGCACTTAGGTCATCTCCTATATATGTGCATCTCTCTTCGTTCTCTTCAATGGTCACTACAATCTTCTTGGTCTTTTCTTTATTATCATATGATTCTCCTATGATGGCCTCTCTCTTAGGCATTCGTACCAAAATTTTGCGGTCGTCAACTTCATATTTCTTGAAGTTTTCTGGTACTTCAAACAATGATTCCTCCTTTTCTTGTTTCACTGCTTTTCTTTTCTTTTTCTTTTGACTACTCTCACTTCCATTCTTTGAGTTTACTGTTTTAATACTTGTGAGAGGTTCTTCTTCTTTCTGGGTGAACACTCCTATATCTTCTAGATAGTGTTGCTCTGAGTTAAAGCAACTATCCATCACAATAGACTCCAGATCATCGTCATTCTCTTCTTCTTCTATGACATCACTAGGGTCACATTCTTCTAGCAAGGGTTGACACATGAACACTGAGATATCATAACCCTCCTCATCACAATGAGGTGTCCACTGTTCCTCATTGACAGCAATGTCCATGGTGGCTAAGATTTCTGGCCAGCCATGAGGCTCAAACTCCTCATCTGGAAAGATCATCGGTGTGTAGGCTGGGTCTCTAACCGGTCTATCTCCTAGTGAAGTTCCTTCTTCCCTTGCCTTTAAACGTTTTTCCTCTTCCTTTGCGACTTTGCACATCCACAAATGAGTATCTTCATGCAGCCATGATGGATCAGGTGAACTTTCAGAATGCACAGAGATGGAATCTTCTTTCACTTTGTGGATAGAATTCCACTGTAGGGGTGGTACATCTCTGAAGGTGTAATCCTTCAAATTGACCTTGGTGGTAACCCCTAAGTGCTGTAAGTACAAGGAGTTAGTTCCCCAATCCTGTACTATTTGCAATTGTCGTAGGAAGGGTCTTCCTAGGATCATCTCATAGACATTATTTTTCTCAAAGTCACATATAGCAAATGTGTGCTCAAACTCTACACCACAAGTGGTTAGAGTGATCCCTTCTAGCAATCCTAGAGGTCTTTCAAAATGACCATCAGCCATTTGGAGCTTCATTCTAGTTGGTCTTAATGTGGGTTTGCCCCATTGCTTCCACAAGGAGGTGGTCGCAATAGCAACACCAGCACCTGAATCTATGATTGCTTTGGTTGTGTAATCTTGGTAGGTGATTGGAAGATAAGTATTACCTTCTTCACCTTCACACATGTCCCCTATTTTGTCTAGAGGTATCTCGGGTACCCTTTGCTTGGAGCCTGCTTTTGGCATGTTGGAATCAAGTTCTGGGACCTGATCCTTCACATGATTCCATAACTCAGGTTTTGCTTTGAGCAGCTCTTCTACAGTGAGATGACACTGAACCTTAGTGTTCTTCACGACATCAGTGTTCCTTGGAACCACTGAGTCTTCATTTCTTACTAGTATTGTGGGAGCTCTAATCTGGAGTGATTCCGATTCCCATGGGCCTGGAAATTGAGGCAGTTCTTCTAAGGTATTAGATTCAAAATCTAATTTTTCGTCTCCTTGTTCTGCTTCATCTTCGTAAATAGATGGAATGTCTTGGGGAAATTGATCATGAAGATCATCAATCTCAGGAATAGGAGGGGAATTACCCTTCTCCTTGGCCCATTTCTCCTCTTGTATTTCCCGCAAGAACTCTTGAGAGTACTGTTGAATAGAAGGAGGTATTCCAGCATCCGTGGAATTAGGAACATAAGCTCCCCTTGGTGGTGAGCTTCCTCTTTCAATAACTGGTTGAGCCTGTGGAGGTAGAGAAACTTGTGGTTTGTTTACCAACTGCTCTAATCGTTCTAGTAAGCCCTGGAAATGCAAATCCGATTTGATAGAGTTTGTCTGATTGAACTTTTGACTAGTCTCAAGTATGGCTTGAGCTTGTTCTACCATTTTCATGCACATTTTCATCCGTTCAATCTCTAAATCTGCTCTAGGGTAACTCTTGTCTAGGTTTGCAGCTGTAGGCCCTTCTTGAAGTCGAGCTTGGTAGGCCTTGAACATCATGTCCAAACCTTCTGGGGTTGGATCTGCGAGAACAGACCCTGGTTGCGGTCTATTTACAATGGGTGGTGGGGTGGGATGAGGTGGAGTGGATGGAGTTTCGGCATGCGAGGGGCTTTGAGATGCAATGTCTTCTATTTTTGTTTTCGCTTCTTTTAAGCTTTCTTCTAGTTCCGATAACTTTTTATTCCACTTACGATTGGCCTTCTCTCTGGTATCCTTCCATGTTCTTGTTTTCCTCTTACTAGGCTCTCCCGATTCACTCGACTCTGATTGTTCTACTGGTTTATCCTGTTTTAAGGCTTGTGCTCTAGTGACAGCTTGTATAGGAGCCACATTGCTACTACTTGAACTTGGATCTGCCACTAAGCCTACCACATTAATGGGTGTAATCTTGGGTGCACTAGAGGGGTTTCTTGGACAATCTCTGGGGAGATGGTCTTTGCCACAATCAGGACAAAAAGCCTGTATTGTGATAGCCTGTCCTTGGCTCGGAGATGGTGGGTGGGAACAGTCACGAATGAAATGGTCACCATGACATCTGAAACAAGATCCTCTAGGGGCTTGTGGTCTCATTTGTCTCAACTGGGGCCTAGGGTTAGGATTTGTGTACATGACATTGGAGTATTCTGGCTCCCAATTTTGCTCCATATGTGGCGCCTCATATTGATACGAGTAAATCTCACTATGCTCAGGTGACTCTGTGTAATACGCATGTGGACTACCTTCATGGGAGTAGTCTGAACTATGGGCATGAGAGTCATTATCTGGTATCAATGGGGTTAGTGGCACCAAAGCTCTATTTGGATTTTCCTCTCCCACAGCATACTTGACTGGAATCACGTTGGCTGGAGCTGGTGGTTGGTTTCCCAAGACAGGTTGTGGCCTATATGGTGCCTGATATTGCTGCTGGTATTGAGGTTGATATTGTTGTGGCCTATAATATGGCTGTTGGTACTGATTCTGATACCTACCCTGCTGGTAAGGTTGCTGATAATTTTGTCTAACAGCCTGCCTGTTATAGGGACAATCTTGGGCCGTATGATTTGTGTATTTTCTCTCAATGGTGCAATATAGAGCATTAGGGTTTCCTTGGGGTTGAGTCGTCAACGGGCAACCATTAGCCATGTGATCTCCTCCACATGCATAACATCGCTTCACTGGGGTGACCCTTGGCATTTGTCTATTTTGAACTCCTAGCTTTTTGGCCACCTGCTCAGCTATCTCATCTATCTCAGTGGAGGCTCTAGAGGTATGACTTGTAGAACTATCAGAGTCCTTATAGAGTTTGGATAGTCCTAACTCCTCACCCAAGTTGTCTTCTATGTCAATGCACATCCGTATACACTCTTCTATGGATCTAGGCTCTTTCAAGTATACATATGACCTTAATTTTGTGCTCAATAGGCCATCTAAAAACAGTGCCACTTGTTTGGCTGATGTGGGTAATTCTGGTACAGGGCATCTTTCCAAGTACTGTCTAAACCTTCTTCCTGCAAGTCGCACTGTTTCTTGGGGTGTCTGCTTGAAGCTGTGGATCAAGGATGATGTGTTATGTCTGATACCACTCTTGGAAAATTCTACAATGAATTCTTCTAGAAGCTGACCTATCTCTCTATAGTTGCGACTGTTTAGAGGTTGAAACCAAGCTAAGGCAGTCCCCTTAAGAGTCAAACCAAATGCCTCGAACTGGGTGAACAAGTCTTCAACCTGTTCAGCTCTTAGCACTTGTTTGAACTCCGCCACATGATCATAAGGATCTCCAAATCCATCAAAGTAGTTCTTCATTGTCTTAACCACTTGAGAGGGTCTAAGGGTTCTTGAGTGCTCTCTTGGTCTAAGCAATGGGAAATCATGATCGTCTCTTTGTTGCCTATGTGCTTGATATCTCTCTCTTTCAGGTCTTTCATTTTCAAATCCTGACCTATTCCTGCCCACTGTGTGTGCAAAACTTACCTCCGGTCTCTCTCTAGTTCTTTCTCTCTGGGCTTCCTGAGCTTGGGATGACCCTACTCCTTGGAGGCCGTGGGAAACATTGGATCTTGGTGGGGGGAAAATCAATTCATTCTTCCAAGTATATGCATGTCTATCATGTTCTGTTACCAAGAAAATTTTCTCTGATGTGTTATCCAGGTAGACAACCTTTCCTGGTATCTCTGGATCCTTGAACTCGTAGATGATGACTATGCCCAATTGGCTAGGTTGTTCTGGCTTGAATCTCCAAAAGGCTTCCTCTGTTTCTCTATTCAAAAATAGTTCTATGCTTTTGTTGTCTTGAGGGATCCAGTCTGGAGTGATCACTCGGGTCAAAACTGACTTGCCTCTAGGAGTCTGGGGTCCTTGTCCTATAGTTCCTTGTTCTAGGTCTCCTATCTCATTCTCATGAATGATATTTCCAAACTCATCGGTCCTATCGGGTTGGTTGGTAACCACATACATGGTTCCTTCCTTATCAATGTATGAACCCTCTTCGAACTTGACCACCGGGTGTTCAAGTCCACATGATTGATCTGGATTTTTGAGTTGGACCACTGATCGCCTCAGACCATCCTCATAGATGCGAGCACCTAATTGGTTGGTCCGAAGATATTCCAACTGTGTCTTATAGGGACCTTCCGGTGTTTGTAGATGGGCAGTCCCTGAGCCACCTGCAGGTTTTCCCATACTAAAAGACATTTCTGAATCACTTGTGTCTGATCTGAGTAAAAGATGACCACTTAGTTGTTGTGCCCAAGACTTGGAGGTATGGTTGACACTAGCCTCAGAAGATCTAATGCTTTGTTTATCCTTGCCTAAGTGTCTACCAGATCTCAGGTTCATAAGCTTTAGTCAAGAGTCCAAATTTTCCCTTTGGTATGGTTCAAAATTCTTTAGAGCCCCCTTGGTTCCCTAGTCCCACCTGAGGGTCAACTTCAAATTATCCTATCTCAAAATCAACGCATTATTCTTGAAAAAAACAGTTGAGATCGTGTAGGATTTGAAACGAGCTTTCCAACAAGCTATAGAGCTCAAAAAATGGACTTTGGATGAGCAAGTTATGTCAAATCAGGCTCCTGGGGGTCAAAACAGGCAAACAGGACCTTTGGAGAAAATCGCGATTTTGTGATCTTTCTGAAAATCGCGATGCTGTGAAGTCAAAAAAATCGCGATGTTGAGCACAAAATCGTGTTTTTGAAAATCGCGATTTTGAGCAGAAAATCGTGATTTGAAAATCGCGATGTTGATCACAAAATCGTATTTCTGAAAATCGCGATGTTGAGCAGAAAATCGTGTTTCAGAGAATCGCGATGTTGATCACAAAATCGTGTTTTAGAGAATCGCGATTTTGACTCAGAGAATCGTGTTTCAGAGAATCGCGATGTTGATCACAAAATCGTGTTTTAGAGAATCGCGATGTTGATCACAAAATCGTGTTTTAGAGAATCGCGATTTTGACTCAGAGAATCGTGTTTCAGAGAATCGCGATGTTGATCACAAAATCGTGTTTCTGAAAATCGCGATTTTGACTCAGAGAATCGTGATTCACAAAATCGTGTTTTTGACTGAAAATCGTGTTTTCTCAGAATCGTGTTTTTGACATGAAAATCGCGATTTTGAGCAGAAAGTCGTGTTTTTCACAAAATCGTGTTTTTTGCTGAAAATCGTGATTGGTGAGAATCGCGATTTTGAGCAGAGAATCGTGTTTTTTGAAAATCGTATTTTTCACATGAAAATCGCGATGTTGAGCACAAAATCGTGTTTTTGAAAATCGCGATTTTGAGCAAAAAATCGTGTTTTCACAGAATCGCCTTTTTCACAAAATCGTGTTTTTGCTGAAAATCGTGATTGGTGAGAATCGCGATTTTGAGCAGAGAATCGTGTTTTTTTGAGAATCGTGTTTTTTTTTTCCAAAATCGTATTTTTGCTGAAAATCGTGATTGGTGAGAATCGCGATTTTGAGCAGAAAGTCGTGTTTTTCACAAAATCGTGTGTTTTTTTTTTTTTTTTTTTGAAAAACACAGAATCGCGATTCTTTTCAACCAACTTTTAGGCGGGAAACTGAAAATCGTGATTTTTCAAAAAATTTTGAATTTTCACAGAATCGCGTTTTTTGGCGGGAAATTCAAATTTCTGAGCGCCGGCTATGGCGAGCTCCGTATGAGCAGAAAATCATGAAAAAAATACAACGCTTGCTCTCCCTTGCACCTCCTAACTCCTTCCCACACAATAATGCATGAAAAATGGTATGAAGATGGTGAAAATGCACTAAAAAACAAGAAATTTCTATGAAGAAGAAGATGGAAGAAGGTGGAGATGATGATGATGATGAAGATGAAGAGGAAAAAAAACAGAAAATGAACTGAAATGATAGTTTTTTTACCTTCCAACGTTGCAAATCTACGATCTTACCATCACAACGCTCGTCCTCGAAGCTCTCTCCCCGGCAACGGCGCCAAAATTTGGTGTAGCTCAAGCGTAAGCACCACCTCCTTTACTTGTCAATCCGCGGAGACGTGAGGACTGGTATGAAGACCACGAGCAAGTGAAGGCACAAGTGCGTGAGTGAAAGCACACAAACATGCACACACATACACACACACGCGCACAAAGTGAGATCAAAGAGAGGAACAATGGAAAGCTTAGATTGCAAAAGAGTTCTCTTACAAAAGTTCTATTCTCTAACAAGCTAACTCCAAAAATGAGCTCTCTAGCACTTTTTATAGTTTTTTGACTAGTTTTGGCCCTGTCCAGACCTAGTGTCCGGCCTAGTTAAAAATTAGGTTCCAGGGCTTATTTGAGGGCTCAAACGAAGTCTAAAAATTATGAAAATTGGTACGATGGTACTTCTAATACTCCTCAAGCTCGAGGACTCCTCGGCTTGAACAAAATGGAGTTACTAAAAATAGATAATGGTATTTACAATGGTTTCTAGTGATGAAAATCACTATTTTTGTAGGGGATTCTTCTGAAAATTTGACATACACTTCTTGGAGCTCCCTACTTGCTCTCTCTTCTTCTCTGTCCACTTCTTTGATGTGCTTCCATGCTTTGTCCTTAACCTTGAGCTTCAACACATGTGCAATCTCCTCCACTCCTTTCATATCCACCACTAGAGTCTACTAGTAGCTGGAGTGATCTCGTCCACTGCTTTTGTACCTTCCACTAGAGTCCACTAGTGGTTGTTGTATTCACCTCTTGAGTTAAGTCCACCGGTCTCAAGTTAACTCACGTTAACTTGAGTTAGAAGGCTCTAGAGCCTCTTTGGGCAAAACTCTCTCCCCATGCTCCCCATGGGGATTGAACCCAGGACCTCCTCCTTCACAACCATGAGACTTAACCACTAGGCTAAGTGGATCACTTTAATATTAGAGCACATGAACTTATGCTTGAGTCTATTCTTGAGATCTTTGGTCCTACAGACGAGTGACCAAACGGTATCCCATTTCAGATATGTCTGAAGCAGTCGGATCCCTAGACCATAGACTTACTTTATTACATATGTGCATGTATGCATGTGTGTGTTTACATATGTGAGTGTGTATATATATGTGGGTGTGTATCTAATATGCATGTGTGTATGTATGTATGTATGTGAGTATGAGTATGCATATGTGTGTGTGTATGTATATGCATGTGTGTATGTAATATGCATGTGTATGTAATAGGCATGTATGTATGTATATGTGTGTATGCATATGCATGTGAGTATGTAATATGTATGTGTATGCATATGCATGTGTGTATGTAATATGTATGTGAGTGTGTATGTAATATGCATGTGTATGTAATATGTATGTGAGTATGTGAGTATGTGTATGCATATGTGTGTGTATGTATGTATGCATCTCTCTCTCTATCTCATTCTGTTTCTATTTCATATATCTGTCTCTTTCATCTCTCTCTCTTTCACTCTCTCTCTATCTCTCTCTTTCATCTCTCTCTCTCTCTATCTCATTCTATATCAATAAAAAACAAAACAATCACTTACCTTGATGTTATTGTTTGTAGTGTTGTTGTCAGAGTCCACTTAAGGTTTTCCTTTGTCGAATTCCAAAGAATTCCCACCAAAAAAGCTCCTGCAAAACTTAAGAGAAGAGAAATTAGAAAAGGGAAATCACAAAGAAAGAGAAAGGGTGCTACAGTATGTGCGATACTTACCAAAATTTCAGATCTAGAGAAATAGAGAGGTGTATGTAGATAGATAGAGAGAGAGAGAGAGAAAGAGAGAGATGTGTGTACACAATATGCTTAGAATGTAGTTTACGCATGCAAACTCGACAGTAGTAGACTTTCATTCAAAACACGAGAAAATGTCGAATTTTTGCTCTCAGGTCGGGTTAAAATGTTGCATTGGTATAAGCATTGGTATGAGCGTCAGTATAAGCATCGGTATGAGCATCAGTATAAGCGTCAGTAATTTCCAATAAATTACCAACACCTATACCGATGCTCATACCGTCGATATTGCATCCATGGTTTTTCAAGCATTTTCAACGGTCATACCAACGTCGAGGCATGACCATCGGTATGGACAACGTCAATATGCCCCTCATATGTTGTAGTGAAAGGATCACTAGCAATAGCAAAAAGCAGGGGAGCAAGAGGACAAGCTTGCCTTAGGATCTACAAAGCTTGAAAGGTTAAGATAAAATGGTCATTCATGGAAACCCTATAAAGGACATTACCAAACAAGATGTTAAGATACTTGATAAACATCCTACCAACGCCAATGTCATGTAAGGACTGGAGGATGAAATCCCACTCAATTCTATCATAAGCTTTATCAAAGTGAACCTTGAAGAAATATTATTCTTGATTAGGATCATTAGCACAGTTTAGCCCCCCCCCCCATATACAAATGATGGCATCAAGGATGAATTTTTAAGAAAATAAGAGCACAATGGAATAGACCAGTAGACAAAGTTGAGAGAAAAATGCTGACAAAGATAGACGTAGACTGACAGATAGAGAACTCAAATTCTTTGATTTCCAAGCATAATGCAATTACAATGATGGTGTTGTCCACCTGTGCATGCCCAATGTGGAGCTTAGATGGCGATCTAGACATACTCTAGATGAAGGGCTTACTAGTGTGCAATGCTATATAAAGCTCAACATGGGCCATGCTTATATCTCTTTTACAAGGGGAGTTGGTATAGATAAACATAGTCAGGAGATACAAAATGGTTGACAAAATATACAATTTGACAATATCTCCATGACCAGAAGTCTTACCATCTTAGCTATTAAGTTTCTATGGGGAAATTGTGCGATGCCATAGGGACTTTATTTTTGCATTAAATTGCAACCCAATCGCTCGAAAGTTTATGCCCTATCTAACCTAATGAGTATGCTCACAAAGATCATCTATAACCATCAATGGTCACACATAGACCTCATCTAACTTAGAATTTAGGGTTCCACCAATGTCCCGACTCTCATAATGGCTTCTCCCCATAATGGGGCCTTACAAATTAAAGCTCCATGGATCATTTGTGGTCACTTGAGAGTGGAGTATTTAGAATATCTAATACCCCCCTCAATGTCCACCCTGTGGTGAACTGCCTTCTTGATCCAATCCCAACCTTTGGAAAGTGTTTGTTATACTTTATGGAATAATGGAATTTGATATGGATTTTAATGTCTTCAGGGTTTTAATGTGATTGTGTTTTGATTTAGCAGGTGAAGACACATGAGAGTGTGAACACGCATGGACTTATTCAGATATTTTTTGAAGATATTTAGAAGAATATTTAGAAGATAGTTGTTGAGCCCATCAAAGTCATATGGTCAAAGACATATTGGTCAAAGTCAATCTGGTCAAAGTAAATTTGGTCAAAGTCAAACTAGTCAAAGTCAAACTAGTCAAAGTCAAACTAGTCAAAGTCAAAGAGGTCAAAGTCAAGTTGGCCAAGGTGCACAGGTAGTGCACAATCACATTATTCACAAGAGTTATGTTTTGCAAAAAGTGGATGCAGGTTGCAGATTTGTTTTTTTGTAAGTTTCAAGGGTTTTAAAGGTGTTGGAAGGTTCACCTCAAACCTCCCTTAAGTACACATATTGAAAAAATGAAGACAAAAGTGAAGGTATATGATTGTACACATTTTGAGACATTCTTGGGACATAAGAGTGAGCACCAAGATACTCTATCACTTAAGAGTGGCACGTAAGTGAATCAACACTCAACTCAAGGCATGCATTATTCTTGGTTAGACTAAGCAAGGTGAGCATAGTCTACACTAAGGAGAAGAGCAAGAGACATTCAGCCAAAGTGCGATGCAGAGAAGCAAGTATAAGACAAAGTTGCAAGAATTGTGACTTAGTGTGTGTGTAGAGGAGTGCTAAGCAAGGTAATCAAGGTGGCACAAGGTCCCATTGAAGTAGTGTGTGCATCGACAGAAAGTATCCATCCCTCCTACCCTATTAGAAGCTTGAGTGCAAGGTGTGCACAAAGTGCAAGCTCTTGGAGAAGGTGGAGGTCTGGTGCAAAGAAGGTTGACGGCATAAAATACTTGTTGGAAATTTAGTAGGCCCATAACTAATATCACAGGTCCAAGTTCCATAGGTCAAGGATCTACAACACAGGTTCCAACAATCTTCCAATATTGACAAAACATGAACATACCACAAATCATACAAATGATGAGACAAATATAGAGAAAGATTAGACATCATGCATAAAGTGTTACGTAAGCCACTGCTTACTCACACTATCATATATACAAATGTCAATTTACAATGTGGGAGCAAAACTCTCAAACACTCTATGTGAAGAGAAATAGATGGAAGAGTGTATGTATAGAGTTACAAGAATATTCAGATGTAGGGACAAAAATCTGAATATGTATGAGATCTATGACCTGATAGGTTGTAGAAGAGTGAATATGAGTGATAGAAAGAGGAAAGATTAGTTGGAAACTGATATTTAGCAAACCCTAATCTAATTTTAGGCTATGGAAGAGCCTAAATCAGGCGCGTGTGTGAAAGATCACATACTTACAGACTTAGCATAGAATGCTAACATGTTGTTGATAGAAATCCTCATACTCATATGGAAGCACCTTCTCTAACACCTCATCCGAATGTGCATGTAGCATGTATGTACTGATTCTCCTTTAGATATGCCGAATAGGACTCCTCCTGATGTGGATGCCACTATCTCCATAAACTCCAAGTAGTACCTGTGTGCATAAAGAGAATATGTACCTGAATTCTTAACATAAGATGCAAATCTTATGTTAACCTGCATCCAATGTCTTTGAAGTACACCAAAATCTTCATGTAGAAGACAATATTCAAATACATTATGTAGATGGCTGATCCACACCACCAAGCTGCTGATGGGCAAGTCCTCTCCATAAGCAAGAGTGTGAGCACACTCTTCTCCAAGAAGTACTCCATAGCTGCTCCTCAACATGCTCCTAGAGTGCACCATGGCTGCCCCATGTGTGCTAGAGCAGCACCTCTACTGAGGGACCAAGCACTGGCATTGCCAATTGGTGTAGGATATCTAGCAAAGTGACCCAAGACTCTTTTATATAGGTTTTAAAGCTCCTGCAAAAAACTCACAAAAAAGCACTTTATTTTAATCACATCGCTTTTCAAATTGTTTTTGCTTTATTTTAAGTGAGTTTGCTTTATTTTTAAAGTTTCTTTTAGCTAACTTTAAAAATAACTTCTTGACCTTCTTTTTCACACTTCTTACTACCTGATGAATGATCTGACAACAATTTTTATGATACTCATGCTGAGAGCTATCATATGAGGTCCAAACCCTAAATGAATAGAAAATTAGGGCTAGGGTTTTCTCCCAAATCTGATCTCTGATGACTGAATGTCATATACCATTGGAAAGCTCTTATCTAGCTCTACAAGATAGGCTCATAAAAAATTTACCCATTTTTGTGCCAAAAATGACTAAGTACCAAAATTAGGGTTTCTGCCCCAAATGGATTTTGGACTGATGTGACATTGTTTTCCAACAATCCCACCCTACAATGTCATATTGGTACAAATTGAAGTGGATATACAACTTCATTCATCTGCAAACTGTCAAACTTCAAACTTGTACTCTCAAATTGACCTTCAAACCTTTTCTTCAAAAATCTTCTTCAAAACTGAATTTGACTTTACTTCAAACTTCAAAAACCTCAACTCGCTGAATACGAACCATAATACTTGAGAAAATATGCAAACTAGATATCCAATAGTGTACTCATCAAGCAATCATTTGCTTGACAACAAATGTAGCAAGTATTGACTCTGAACCTGCTATCTCCTGTCTTCTCAAACCTAAAAACATACACTAGGATCCACATATTTGCATTTACCTTAGAAAAGGTTTTGCAACGTACTTCTACTGCGTCATGTAAATACACTAAACAAAATCAAGAATTGAATCCTGGGACTTGTGACTGATAACTCACAACTTAGTGTATTATGAACACTAGCTGGTTCATCTCTGACTATATTCAACTCAACTCATCCTATGAGTCTCATCAAAATATCATATCTATGATGTCATCATGTCTTCATCTTTGTTCATACCTGTTAGTCCTTCATACCTCTTTCCTTCAGAACCTAGTATAAACATATATGTGCACACTTCTCAAAACATACCTTTCTGAAATATCAAATTCCTCTTCGATAGAACTCTGGAACCTTCTCCAGAACAAGATTATCTAACATGAACTTTCTCCAGACATTCTCCTTCTTCCTTCTTCTTTCAAAGTTGGAACATAAAGAGAAACTGACAAAGGAAATATAGGAATACCTGATATAAGGAATACCTGGAACTCTTATAGGTATGACTCTACATTCTTTCACATATGGCTAAAAAATAAGTCTTCATGTTTCATCACCCCCCTGGATGATTTAACACTAGTATCCAAAATTCTTCAAATATATCAGACTTTATGAAATCTGGAACGTCTTCCTTCATAAATATGATTTTTCATAACATTAATACTTGTGTCTGAAATAAAATTTTTAAACCCTTTTATTAGCATTGTGCACATGCCAATAGCTTTCCCTGTCATTCCTCAGCTTCCTAAAAATCTAGAATAAGGTTAGCTGATCTATCATAAAAACCTTGCTGAAAGCATTTTTAGGATTCATAATCTTCTGTAACATAACAAGTATCTTCTTCTATTCCTCGGCAACACAAATCTGATAGAACCTGAATCTTTGACTTACTTCTTCCAATGCTAAGAACCTTACAAAGAAAGGATAGAGAACTGACTCATAAATACTCAAGATCTTCAAGATCATTCAAGATCTATCAAGATCTATCAAGATCTATCAAGATCTATCAAGATCATATAAGATCATACAAGATCTATGATCTTTCCAACAATACCTATGTAGAATCTGCTCTCATCAAACCTTCATGACTGAATGTTTGATTTGCTACCTGAATGTCTCCAAGTGTCCATGATACTCACATAAAGTTGCAAAACTTTTCTTCAAATAAATCCTTCCCTAGAATCTGCAATTTCTACTTGAAACATAAGTCGACAAACTTCTCACCTTGAGAACAAAAGCTGCAAGTTGATACTTCATATCTTCATATTCTACCGAGATGAAATCTGCTAGTACTTGCTTGACTTTCTTTTGGATAACTCCACTTCTCAACCAAGTGATAGGATCTGATGGAACACCTTTTTGAATACAAGCATGTATCCAAAAAACAAGACAATCATAGAAAGTAGATTCTTCAACTGACTAGTACATCAAAAATCTGAATTTTTTGAAGTTTTTTGAAAATACTGAATATGAGGTAACTTTTCCAAACATAAAACCTCAACCCAAGTCTTCAACATTTGCTACAAAAAACTCTTTTATCTCAAAAGTTAGATAAAGAAGAAATATACTTCTCTGCAACTTGTCATATACCAAGTAGCTTTGAATTGACACTCCATGAATTCTTTGAGGGAACATATAAGCTGCCTGCTCAAAAACTTCAACTTATATATAACTCATACATATGAGTCAAAATATATAAGTTGTCTTCAAAATCTGTTGCTTTTCTTTCTCTCAATGCAATTCTTTGTCAAATCTACTAAATCATGACCAAGTATAATGCAAAACAAGAAGCTACTTCTTCTTTAAAATATCTTCATACAAGATGTTTTTCTAGACTTGTCTTTGGGTGTACATGATAAAATAGGAAAAGTATATGGAAAATATATGAGAGAAAAGGAAGTCTTACTTTTCTTTCGAAAATGTTGGACTTTCTTCTTCTACATCTTTCTTCCATCCGATGATGTCAACATCTTCAAACTTCTCTTCCATACCTTTTGTTCTCTTCATCTTGAAGTAGCAAGCACTCTTGACTTCTTCAAATGAACTTTTTTCTTCCTCTAGTGCTAGAGTAAGAGACAAAACAAACATGGTATACAAATGGAAGTGAACATAGAATCATGTTTTATCATCTCCTCATATCCTTGAATCAAAATTCTACTTCAAATGACTGATATGACTGAATTCACCAACCTTTTGTCTAAATGATGAATTACCTTTCTAGAGTTACCTCTCTAGATATAAAATGTGAGCAAAAACTTCCAACCAACTTACAACACAAGATTGGTTGAAAACAAAACTCATCTCATCTCCAAACCATTATTCTTCCTTGAATTTGAAGTAGCCTTCTCTTCATCAAGTCTTGGTCTTCAAACAATACTTTCTGTAAAGTATTTTCATACTCTTCCAAAGTATTCGACTGCTAACAGATCATCAACTTCATACTCCACACTGATGAATAAACATGTAACAAAATTTTCTAGTTCTCAAATCTCTACTCAGCTAGATTAAGTGTGTATGTCAAATGTCAAACGTTAGAAGATGCTCTTAATTCATATGTTGTAAACGTGGAATTCTGGGAACCTGGGAATCTGAGAGCCTGAATGAGCTCTTATACCAAAGCCCTAAAGCTCTGATACCAAATGCTGGAAATTTAGTAGGCCCATAACTAATATCATAGGTCCAAGTTCCATAGGTATAGGATCTACAACACAGATTCCAACAATCTTTCAATATTGACAAAACATGAACATACCACATTTAATCATACAAATGATGAGACAAAGATAGGGAAAGATTAGACAACATGTGTAAAGTTTTACGTAAGCCACTGCTTACTCACACTATCGTATATAAAAATGTCAATTCACAATGTGGGAGCAAAACTCTCAACCACTCTATGTGAAGAGAAATATATGGAAGAGTGTATGTATAGAATTACAACAATATTCAGATGTAGGGACAAAAATCTGAATATGTATGAGATGTATGACCTGATAGGTTGTAGAAGAGTGAATATGAGTGACAGAAAGAAGAAAGATCAGTTGGAGACTGATATTCAGCAAACCTTAATCTGATTTTAGGCTATTGAAGAGCCTAAATCAGACGCGTGTGTGAAAGATCACATACTTATAGACTTAGCATAGAATGCTAACATGTTGCTGACCTCATACTCATATGGAAACACCTTCTCTAACACCTCATCCGAATGTGCATGTAGCATGCATGTACTGATTCTCCTTTAGATATGCCAAATAGGACTCCTCCTTATGTGGATGCCACTGCCTCCATAAACTCCAAGTAGTACCTATGTGCATAAAGACAATATGTACGTGAATTCTTAACATAAGATGCAAATCTTTTGTTAACCTCCATCCAATGTCTTTGAAGTACACCAAAATCTTCATGTAGAAGACAATCTTCAAATACATTATGTAGATGGATGATCCACACCACCAAGCTGCTGATGGGCAAGTCCTCTCCATAAGCAAGAGTGTGTGCACACTCTTCTCCAAGAAGTACTCCATAGCTTCTCCTCAACGTGCTCCTAGAGTGCACCATGGCTGCCCCATGTGTGCTAGAGCACCACCTCTACTGAGGGACCAAGAACTGGCATGGCCAATTGGTGTAGGATATCTAACAAAGTGACCCAAGACTCTCTTATATAGGTTTAAAAGCTCCATGCAAAAAACCCACAAAAAAGCACTTTATTTTAATCACATCGCTTTTCAAATTGGTTTTACTTTATTTTAAGTGTGTGCTTTATTTTTAAAGTTGCTTTTAGCTAACTTTAAAAATAACTTCTTGAACTGCTTTTTCACACTTCTGACTACTTAATAATAATCTGACAACATTTTTATGATCCTCATGCCGAGAGCTATCATATGAGGTCAAAACTCTAAATCAACAAAAAATTAGGATTAGGGTTTTCTCCCAAATCTGATATCTGATGACTAAATGTCATATACCATTGGAAAGCTCTCTTCAAGCTCTATAAGATAGGTTCATAAAATTTTTACCAAAATTAGCGTTTCTACCCTAAATGGATTTTGGACTGATGTGACATTGTTTTCCAATAGAACTTTGGGTATCTTGTAACCTTGTGTGTGTTATGTACTCTTTCGGATTACACATTCCGCACAAAGAGCATTTGGTTTTGTGATGTACATCATCATTGTATTTTTCTCTTTGTATTCTAAAAAGAAGCTTCTAGTGTCTGTATTTCACTTCTTCTCCTAATTCCTTCTCCTACAAACACTCAAGTCCATTTTTGCACAAGAATCCCCCAACAATAGTATTTTAGATATTTTTTGTAAAAATAATAGATCGCTTTAGAAAGCCACATTTTTGTAAAAATAATAGATTATGTACAAAGCAACAATTTTGTAAATAAAGAAGATTTGAATGCATGCTTTTTGAAGCATCGCCCTCATGTATCTTCTATTCAAGCTGTAATGAAAAATACCTATAAATACACATGCTCTGATAGACTTGTCCATCAAATTATGTGGGGGGAGATTGTTCACAATCTGGTGTGTGGTCTCTTGTCTCTTTCTACTCGGTTTATGCTTTTGTGAGATTTCATTTCTACACTATCCTTGGAGTATGTGCATCTGCAAGAAGATCCGATCAACAATGGTATCAGAGCCAAGGCACGTCTACAAAGGTGGTTTCTTGGTGTCCGGTTGTGACTCACGATGTCCGTTTGCAATGTGGCACCCACCTCAATCGTCCGGTCTAGGCCATGGACCCTACTCATACTACGGAGGATTTTGGTACATCACCCCTACGTAGAGTACCAATTGAGCAACAATTAGAGCTTCTGTGACACGAACTCCAACATGTTGAAAATGAGATGAAAAAATGTGATGTTGCACTCCAACAACTATAGAATGATGACAATAGCCTAGTTAGGGTGGTGAAGGCCATTATCACCGCTCAAGAACAAGCCATTCAATCCAAGATTGATGCCAAAAAATTCCATTTTTCTCGACTCTATGTGCGAAAGGATGGCCAATTTTTTTCTTTCATGGCTATCCCAGTTTGATGAATTTTATTATGATGAATCATATTCTAAAATTGGAAAAGTGAAAATTTTTACTAATTATTTGGTGGGTAAGGCCCAATTATGGTGGAATGTTTTGGGGCATAGCACCGATCGCCCCACCACATGGATCACATTTCAAGAAAAGATCAAGGAGTCCTTCATTCCTCGATTCCACTTACATGCTCATCAATCATGGACAAATTTTGGATGGAAAGAAGGAGATACTATGTCTATCTATATTGAACTTTTTTGGCGACTATTACTTTTCGTTTGCTTCAAACAATTCCTAAAGATACCTTGCAAGGAAAATATGAAGATGGTTTGGAGATGGGAATCCAAGCCAAGCTCAGCACACTACATCCTACGACACTTTATGAAGCTATATCTTTTGCACATGATGCTAAGGAGTTTCTGTCCATCCACAAGTCCATTCGCTTACAACAAACATATCAATGACAACAACCAATTAAGCCTATTTTTCCCTTCAAGCATCCCTTTACTACTTTTTCTTCCCCTACTTTTCAATGCCTACCTACTTCTCAACACCCACCTGCGTTTCAGTGCCCCCCTCAATCCAATTTCTCACCAGTACCCAAGAAAACCCCTTTACAAGCTACAAAACCTTCAATACTTCACACTATGATGATGGATGCTCAACAAAAGAGGCTGTTCCGAACTAATGACATGAAGCCTACTGGAGCTCAAGTACACAACATGGAGGCGGTTCATGAAGACACTCCACCTGATTGGACCGAAGAAGCATTGGAAAAAGATCTAAGTACCTTGGGTAACACAAATTTCTATTCATTCTTTACTTTGCACGCAAGGTACTATTAATGGTAAATTTGTTAATATTTTACATTATGATGGTAGTTCACATGATTTTATTTCTTATACACTAGTGCAAGATCTTCAATTACATCCAATTCCTTATATGTATAAAGTTAAGGCTACATTTCAAGGAAATAGATATAATGTTACAAGTGAAGTGTATAACGTTCAAATTTGTATAGCTTCATACATAGATGAACGCACATTCTTAATTGCTCCTTTGCAGTCCTATGATGTTATACTTGGTATGCCTTTTCTTCATCATTATAATCCATGCATTGATTATCACACACACACACAATAAGTTTTAAGTTTTACAATCAAGATATCTCTTTGTCTACAATGCATGACTTCCAACCATTTCCATGTTGGGTGTGTGTAGAAGTGTGAGAGACACACGAGAAGCACACACAAAGAGCACAAACACATCAAGACACACAGAGGTGACGATGGCTAGAATAGCTCTCTCTATTGATCGATGAACTCAACTGAAGTAAGAGCTGAATAATATCCCTAAGTACAAAGTACCACCACATATGAGAGTATCAAGTATGTGGTAACATGGGAAAAAAACCTCTAGCTAGCACTAGAGTAAAAAGTGCCCATGTATAGGGAAAAGGTTCACATCAAAGCTACTCGAGGAACACATAAGTGTAACAAACCCCCCCTGGAGCGAATGATGTGAACACATATAGGGAGTGACACATCAGCCCCCACAAGGTAACAAGCCTAAAGCTTTGCGAAAAGCTTCAAACTTTTCCCGTGGAAGAGCTTTGGTGAATATGTCTGCCACATTATCTTGTGTAGGCACATATACCAAATCAATATCTCCTGCATGAAGGCGCCCTCTCACATAGTGATAGTGCACCTCAATATGTTTGGTCCATGCATGAAACACTGGGTTTTGTGCAACAGCCAAAGCACTCTGACTATCTGTGAGAATATGCGTAGCAACATCAATCTCCATGCAAAGATCCATCAATAGGTGTCTCAGCCATATACACTCCACTGTAGCTGTGAAAACTGCCTTGTACTCAGCTTCACAACTTGATGTCGCCACTGTAGGTTGCTTCTTACTCAACCAAGATATGCATGAGTCTCCAAGGAAAAAGAAATTACCACTAGTGGACACGTGAGTATCATAACAACCAGCCCAATCACTATATGTAAAAGTATGCAAGCATGGCTGAACATCTCTGCCATAAAAGAGAACTAAGCTCAAAGTGCCTCGGAGATATCTAAACACACGTTTCAGCGCTTGCAAATGCTTAGTGCCAGGGCTATGCATGAATCAACTCAAGTGGGAAACTGCATACTGTATATCCGGCCTTGTGTTGCATGCATATATAAGACATCCCATAACTTGTTGATAAAGAGAAGTGTCAAATGCATCACTGGAATCCTCAACTGAGAACCTGAATCCTGTCTCAACTGGTGTGGAAATTGGCTTACAATCCTCAAAATCAAAATGCTGAAGTAGTTTTTCAACATACTTTGCTTGATGCATAACAATTCCCCCCTCAACGGACACAAACTGGATGCCAAGATAGTAGCTCAAAAGACCAAGATAAGTGACATCAAAAGTATGTTGCAAATCAGCCATAAGAATGTCAAGTTTCGCATCACATGACCCAGTCAATAGTATGTCATCGACATAAAGAACAAGCACTATAAGATCAGCCCCATTTTTTCATACATAGAGTGTGCTTTCAATCGGACTACATGTGAAGCCAAGAGCAATCAAGTGCTTATGGATTTTGTCATACCATGCACGTGGAGCTTGCTTGAGACCATACAAGGCTTTATGCAAGCGACAAACCATATGCTCTTTCCCTTTCATAGCAAATCCAAGAGGTTGCTTCACATAAACCTCTTCTTGCAAATCTCCATTCAAGAAGGCTGTTTTTATGTCCAATTGATGCACTTTCCAACCTCGATGGGCATCCAATGCAACCACGGTACGAATGGTAGTCATGCGTGAAGTAGGTGCAAAAGTTTCCTCATAGTCAATGCCATATTGCTGTGCATATCCTTTGGCAACCAATCTAGCTTTGTAGCGATCAATGCTACCATCATATTTTCTCTTAATCTTGTAAACCCACTTTGTGCCAATGACATTCTTTCCTTTTGGCAATTCACATAACTCCCAAGTACCATTCCTATGTATGGAATCCATTTCTGATTGCATAGCACTCATCCATTGTGGATCGTCACATGCATCTTCAAAAGAAAGTGGCTCTTCATTACATGCTGTAGCAATAAGAGAATAATCCACAAAATTACTTGATGCATGGTGAGAGCTTGATCTTGTTCTACCAAGTAAAGGTGCACTCAATTTGCTGTTCCTGCAAAGTTTGTTTCAGCCACTTTGGCATAGATTGTGCACTCTTGATAGACATGCGTTCATTATGTAAAACATCTTCAATATGTACATCATGCGTGGGCTAAATTTCATGCTCAGTTTCAGCCATATTTTGACGCAAATGTTCAGCCATATGTGGCTGGAAATTTCTAGCAGTTTGGACATTTTTTGACTGAAAATTTTCAGCCATGTTTGGCTGGAAATTCTTTGCATTTTCAGCCCTATTTGGCTGGAATTTTTCAGCCCTTTGAACCTCAGTTGGCTGGTCTACATGGCCATAGTCAAGCGCACCATTTTGGAACAAAGGCATGAGTGTATCGAACACATCTTGTGAGCTAACTATTAGTAGTTTTTTGCATTCAAGTAGAGGGAAAACTGAATTTTCAGCGAATACCACATCTCGACTCCCAATAATTGTATTCGTCAATGGATGGTATAACCGATATCCCTTACTTTCAGCACTATAACCAACAAATATACATTTCTTTGCCTTGTCATCAAGTTTGTGACGTTGTTGTGATGGCACAAGAGCATATGCCAAACAACCAAACACACGCATATGACTAACCATAGGCTTATGACCATTCCAAGCCTCATAAGGAGTGATGCCTCTCAATGATTTTGTAGGGTAGCGATTCAACACATAGTTTGCACACATGACCGCTTCCATCCAAAACTTATGAGGAAGATGCTTTCCTTTAACCATACATCGTGCCATTTCAAGTAGAGTTCTATCTTTACACTCGGCAACACCATTTTGCTGGTGTGAAATACCTCTTTCACGAAGAAAAGCATTAAACTCATGTGACATGTACTCACCACCACGATCCGTGCGTAGGGTCAAAAGCATTTGTGAAGAAAAATTTTCAGCCATAGCTAAAAACGCTTTGAAGCAAGAAAATACCTCATTCTTTGCTTTCATAGGACACACCCATGTATGGCAAGTAGCATCATCAATGAAGGTAAAAAAATATACATGCTTCCCAAAAGATGGAGTCTTGATGGGACCACATACATCACTATGAACAAGCTGTAATTTTCTTGTACTGTGTGTATGACCATCTTTTGGAAAAGAAGCACGATGCATTTTTCCAAGAATGCAACCTTCACATGCATGCTTTTCAATGGACAAGTGTAGGCAAACCAATAACCATGTCCTTCTTTTGCAAGTAGAGCAAACTATTGAAGTTTAAATGACCAAAACAAGCATGCCAAAGCTCCATTTCAGCCATGGAAGAAGTATGAGCAACTAAGGCATTCGAGGCAACCTTCTTGTGTGTATCCATGTGATAAAACCATTACATAATGTACCGAACATCACAATAACATGGCCATCGCTGAAATCATGAACCATACACTTATCATCAACAAAGTGTACATGAAGTCCAGCTTTGGCAATCAACGGAACTGAAATTAAGTTCTTCTTGATACCAGGCACATACAATGCATTTTTCAAGAGAATCACACCTCCATTTGTAGCCGTAAGCTCAATTTCTCCTACTCCAATGATAGGATAAGAGGTATTGTTTGCACACACCACATGTCCTCCTTTAGGTGCATCTTTCAAAGAGGAAAAAAATCTTTTGCATGATGTTATGTGCTTTGAAGCACCACTATCAAAGAACCAATCCGAATCAGCCTCACTCACAACCATACATTTAGAATGTAAAGAAGCATCATAATGACATGTAACAACACATGCCCAAAAATCTTGAGCCATGTTAACTTCATCATTCTTTGCATTTGCTGAATTTTCAGCAATAGATATGTCGGATTCCTTCTTCTTTTCGTTGCGTTTAGCAAGCTTTCTACACTCATCAATAGTATGACCAGCCTTCCGGCAATATTTGCATCTCTTCTTCTTTTGCAAATCACCATCATTAGAGGAATGAGTGGAAGAGGAAGCTTGAGGCTTTGGTTTTGATGAACCCAAAGCTGAACCATACTTGCTTTTCCCCTTTTGTGAGATAGCAAGTGCTTGCGTTCACTCAATCAAACCACTCCTATTCACTCTAGATTGCTCTTCTTGCAAAAGAAGAGACACAACCTCATCAAATGCATACATATTAGGATTTCCTTTTGCAACCAAACGAAGTGTAGTAGCAAAGCTTTGAAAAGATTTCGGTAATGCTTTCAACAATGTAAATGAGTGATGCATATGAACTGATCTCATCTATGTTTGCCAATTGCTCTTTCAAGTCCTTGATGTGTGTCACATACACATCCACTGACTCATTTTCAGCCATACATACATCCTCAAGTTGCTTCCTCAAGTATGCAACACGTGCTTCATTACGCACGACATACAAAGAAGCAAGAGTGTCCCATGCCTGTCTCGATGTAGAACATGAACGAATGTGTGGAACCATATCACGCTTCACTGAAAGCGCAATCAAAGCATGAGCTTGTGTATCTTTTCCATCCCATCTAAGTTGCTCTTGTGTAGATGGAGAAGGGGAAACCACTATACTCGAAGAAGAAGCTCCATCTGTGACAGTAGACTGTGAAGTAGAAACACTTGCCAGTCTTTGATCTACATCTACCACTATGTTCCAAAGTTGTTTTGCAACAAGAACATGCTTCATCATGTAAGACCAGATCAGATAGTTGGTCCCATCAAGCTTATCTTCAGCTTGAAGCATGCCAAACAATTCATTGCTACCCGCCATTTCACATCACTCTGATGGCAATTCTAACTGCACGAATGGCTTTGAAATGGGGGTAAAACCCCAGCACACCTATTGGAAATGTTTCCAGGCTGCTGAAATTCACAGTTCTATGCTCCGAAGTCGATTTGCACTGTTAAAGTGCACGCGCCCTGTGACGCGAAAAACTGAAACTTGAGAAGGAGTTGAACCTTCTCTGATACCACTGTTGGGTGTGTGTAGAAGTGCGAGAGACACACGAGAAGCACACACAAAGAACAAGTAGCAAGACACACGGAGAAGACGATGGCTGGAATAGCTCTCTCTATTGATCGATGAACTCAACTGAAGTAAGAGCTGAATAATATCCCTAAGTACAAAGTACCACCACATATGAGAGTATCAAGTATGTGGTAACATGGGGAAAAAACCTCTAGCCAGCACTAGAGTAAAAAGTGCCCATGTATAGGGAAAAGGTTCACGTCAAAACTACTCGAGGAACACATAAGTGTAACATTCCATTAATTAGTGATACTCAAGTAACACATGCATTTAGGAAAGGCTACAATTCATGTACTGTGTTTGTCAATAACATAGTTGATTATACACATACACTTCCTAATGCACATAAATCATTTATGGATTCCTATTAGGATTGCTTTATGGTTGATTTTCCTTCTAAACTACCACCTTCTATGGGATCTCTTGATCATAGTATATTAATTCTTGGTAGTTCTCCTCCCCATAAAGCACCTTATACGCATGGATCTTTATATAAAAACGAAATAGCGAATCAAGTTAAGGATCTACTTCACAAAGGACTCATAAGGCCTCGTTCTTATCCCTTTGGAGCATCTGTTCTCTTAGTAGAGAAGAAGAACAAGACTTATAGGATGTGGATTGACTATAGATCACTCAGTAAGATCACAATAAAAAATAGATATCCTATTCCAAGGATAGATGATTTGCTAGATAAACTTCATGCAACATGTGTCTTTAGAAAAATTGATCCTAAATCTTGGTATCATCAGATACGAATGACACAAAATGACATTTATAAGACTACCTTTTGAACTCAGACTCGTCACTTTGAATTCATGCTTATGCCTTTTCGACTCACCAATGCACCTGCTACATTTGCACACATGATGAATAACATTTTTCTTAATTGCCAAACTTTTGTTCTTGTTTTCTTTAATGATATACGTTTCTATAGTGAGAATGGCAATGACCGTGAAAATCATTTAGAAACTGTTTTTAATCTGTTACACAAAAACAAACTTTATCCCAATCTTGAAAATAGTTATTTCTTGCAAAAAGAATTAGAGCATTTAGGCCATATTGTTTCTAGCCAAGGTGTTCATGTAGATCCAAAGAAAATTAAAGTAATTGAAGAATGGCATGTACCTCAATTTGTGAATGATGTATGCTCTTTTCTAGGGTTAGCTAGTTTTTATAGAAAGTTTGTAAAAGTTTTTTCTTATTTAGAACTCCTACTCACATTACTATTAAAGAAAAAGTTAAAATTTTCATGGGGATTAGCACAACAATAATCTTTTGAAAAACTCAAACATGCACTTTCTCATGCACGTGCTTTGCAATTACCATATTTTGCACAACCTTTCCAATGTAGTTACAGATGCTAGTGTTTTAGGTATATGTGTTGTATTAATGCAAAATGATCATCCATTGCATTTGAAAGTAAGAAACTTAAACCTTCTGAAAAGAACTATAGTACATATGATAAGGAACTTTTAGTTGTTGTGGATGCTTCAAAAATTTGGAAACATTATCTTATGGGTTCTGAAGTTTTAATCAAAACAAACCAACATGTTATTAAGCATTTACTAAATTGACCATTGATTTCAGATAGACACATTAAATGGGCTTCATTCATACAAAATTTTCAGCCTATGATTCAATATCAACCTGGCAAAGCTAATGTTGTAGTTGATGCTCTTAGTCGCTTCCCATCCCCACAAACAAATATTGTTTCAATCAATAATATTTTTGCTATTCATATTCATTCATTTCATGACATGATTCCTATTTATGCATCTAATTTGCATTTTTCACAAACATGGAATGCTTTCAATATTTCTGCAACATTTAGTGAGGATCACTACACCTTTCATAATGGATTCTTGTATTTCCAATACAAGTTATGCATCACACAAGGTTTTAAAGAATTTGTTATGAAAGAGATGCATGAATCATTGTATATGGGTCATAGGGGCATGCAAAGTAATATTTCTATGTGTAAAGTATTCTTCTTTTGTCCAAATATGGAAAAGGATATTGCACAGTATGTTCCCCATTGCATTGTGTTTCAACATGTGAAATGACATCATGGTAAAGCATTTGGATTATTAATGAAACTTACCATACCTAATGGACCATGGGAACAAATATCTATGGATTTTATTATTGGTCTTCCTGCAACTTCATCTAATAATGATATGATTTGGATGATCGTTGATAGGTTTTGTAAACAAGAATATTTCGTTCCTTGTAAAAAGACACTTTTTGCACCTCAAACTACTAAGTTATTTATTGAATGTATATTTCCACGTCATGGTTTTCCAAAAGTTATTCTTTTAGATTGAGATGTTCATTTTTATAATCACTTTTGGGTCACATTATTTCAAAATTTAGGTTCCAAAATAGACTTTAGCTCTGCATTTCATCTTGAAAGTAATGAGCAAAGTCAAGCTACGAATAGTACTATTTTAGATCTATTACGTTGTTACTCTTTGGATAATCATGTTGATATATTTAGGTAGTGATGTGTGTGAACACTCTAGGACCACCGGGGCACCTTTTTCCCTCTTTAGGAGGTTTTTTTCCCTGGCTTGCATATATGCCTATTACCCTAACGGGCTACTTATCTTTGTACATTTTCTAGTAATACATTCAGTATTATGTGTTGTGCTCCAAGCTTCTTCTTCTTCCTTGTGCTATTTGTGTGCTTCCGCAGATGTCTAACTCCAACAACTGGTATCAGAGCATGTCACTGCTTCATCTAGGTTGTCGTTGACACTCCTCCGATTGCAGTCTTAGAATCATACAAATTTTGCTAAGCATACTCAGCTCATTTCGGCGTTTGAATGCACTATCGCAGCACTTGTGTAGGCTATTTCATCTTTTTGTGCCAAAGGTATATACTAGTTTCGGTTCGCTAGTATAAGCGTCTTGAAGTCTTCTATAGGTTTAGCAGAATTCATATAGGCAGTACTGTTCAACTTTTTGAGATAGAGTCAATTTTCTGCATCAAGGTATTTTAGTCACCGGCCATGGCTGAAAGCAGTGATGTATTTCGTATGTTGGCTGTTGAGGATAAGTTGGATGGTACCAACTACCCATTGTGGGATTATATGATGTGACATGTATTGGTTGCAAAAGGACTGTGGAACATTATGCAGGGTGTCGAAAAACCTCCTATCACACCTGCAACTGTTACAACTGCAGGTACTAAAGCTGATGCAGAAGGTGTTGAAAATGATGATATTTTGCATATTCCTGTTCTTGTTGCGGTTTCTACTGCACCTAGTGTAGAGAAAATTTGTTGGGATGGCAGAGATGCTTAGGCACATGCATTGATAACTTTTTCTATCAAACGTGCCATTATTCCTCACATTTGCTCTCGTAGAACAGCTAAGGATGCTTGGGATACACTTACCACATGGCTCGTGTTGCTTATCTTTGAAAACAGTTGGAGAGTGAGCACATGAATGAAGGTGATTCTATGGACAGTTTCCTAACAAAGATCAAAGACTTGAAGGAAGAGTTGATTTCCAATGATGAGATTATACTAGATAGCTCACTTGTGCAGACCGTTCTAAATGGTCTTCCTGATTCATATCAGAGTTTTGCTTCTACTCTTCGGTTGATGATGAAAGGCAATCCAAATGCCTTGACATTTGAGGATTTGGTCTTTGCTCTATTGTAGGAAAATCAGTCTAGGCAGAACAGGTCCATTATGGGAGTTGCAGATCAAGCTTTCTTGGCTAGTCAGAAGGGCAAATGAAAATGGAGCTCTTCAACCAAAAATCAGCTAATTCTGCACAATCGAAGAGGAAGAAAAAGATGAAAAGAAATAAAAAAAGCAGAAATTGTTTTGCAAGTACTGTAAAGGAAATGATATCATAAAGAATTGTCCTAAACTAGCTGCAAAAGAGGCAGGAATGGTTGTTACAGGGCCTCTACTCCAAAAACAGTGATCGCTAATCTTATGCAAGAAGAAGAATGGGTGTTTACTACTATTTACAGTTTTGACCCATCTTCTCATGAGCAGTGCATGTTTGTAGTAGACTCAGATGTTTGGTACTTTGACAGTGGGGCAACCAAACATATTACCTCACAACGTAGTTTTTTCTCTTCACTCGAGCTTGCCCCTACAGGGAATATTGTTACATGCTCCAACAACTCCTCTTATCATGTTATGGGAGTTGGTAAGATCATTTTGACTACTGTTGATGGTAGTTCTTTCACTTTGTCAGATGCTTTGTTTATGCTAGGGATCAAGAAAAATATGTTATCAGTTTTTGCATTAGCCAAGATTGGCTTGGTTGTGAAATTTGTTGATGATAGGTGTACAGTTCATGATCTATCAAATGGCGACGTGATTATTGCTTCAAACATTTTATGTCATGGGCTGTATAAGCTCATAGACTATGAAAGATCTGTAAATGATTTGGCATGTGCAGTACATGATTCTTAGGCTATATCAGATGCAAAGCTTTGGCATGCACGCTTTGGTCATCGTAATTTTGCTAGTTTGCTATGCTTGCAAAAATCTGAAATGGTGTCCTCTTTGCCCAAACTTGAGGCACCCAAAAAACTGTTGGTGTAATTTGCAAGCCCACACACTTGGCTTGGATTTGTTCTTGAAAACTCAACATGTGAGAAGAACCATAGGAACTTATGCTTGTAATTTATTACCACTTTACCCATGTAAAAGTCTAAATGACTTGGAATCTTATGGATACACCTACTTGATAGATTCGTGGAATTAGATGGTATGAGTTAAGAGAATATCTCCCTACTTTTAGAGGAGTGATTATAGGAAGTCTTAGATTTGAATTTGAAATTCAAATCAACCTCCAACTCATATAAAAGTGAGAAGAAAACTCGCGGGCTGTGAGAGTCCTTCCGAGCTTCATTCCTGCTATCATTGAGTGTGTGAGAGAGCTACACCATAGCTCACACATCTCTACCTCATTAGGCAATGCTTGGCATGCCAATGAGTTTGTAAACTAATGTGAATCAATACATACATTTACATACATCAACTCTGTATTCTCTGAGTATACTACTTCAAGTCTGTCAACTTCAAAGAGGCATATCTCAGTGCCTACTGCACCAAATCAAGTGATTCAAAGCATGGTATAATCAGCTCAAAGCATACTACAAGATACAAAGTTTGAAGCAACTTGGTTCAGCCAATCTCGAGAAATCGCGGTCGAAGTGCTCACTGGTATTTGTCTGCATATTTCCTAAAAAGTCGGGGGTGTCCATAATTTTGCTAAAGTGATTTCTCTGAGTATAGTTTATCATTTTATCTCATTCCACTTGCAAATGGTATCTTACTAAGCTAATAGAATACCTCTAGAAGGAATTTTGCCAATTGTAAGTGTACTGGTCATACTGAGTGAAAGACTGAGTAGGTATCAAGACCAAAATAGAAAGTTTTTCAGTTTTGTGATTCACAAACTCATCTGTTTTGATGAAGTCAGTACTCAAATCATTTCCAAAGTACATATAGTATTATTTCTTGGTATCATTTGGAAGCTAAGGGTGTCTACTAATCATATCTGGAGTCACTGAGGGCTGGTGTAAAGCAAGATTAGCAACACCTACTCAATCTTCTAGAGGATCCATCCATCTTTCCCTACAGTGGTATCAGAGCAAACAAGGTAACATGGGAGATGGTTTTCCTTCATTCATTGACAAATTGGATAGGAACAATTATCAAGCTTGGTCTCTGAGGATGAAGACCTATCTACAAGGAAGAAGTCTGTTTGGATTTATCTTAGGAGATGAGGAATTGCCCTCATTTAAAGCAAGGGGTCTACCCACCAAGGAAGAACAAGAAAGGCTCAATACATGGTGTGCAAAAGATGCATTGGCAAGGTCTTACCTTCTTAACTCTATATCTGATTTCCTTTTACCTCACATCAAGAATTGTAAAACTTCCCAAGAAACTTGGAAAACCTTGTCATCATACTTCTCATCTAATACAAGGGCCAGGAAGAATCAATTGTGGATTGAATTCACAACCCTTAGGAAGCAACCAAAGCAATCAGTCTCAGAATTTGTGACCAAGATCAAGGATGTGGCAGATCAATTAGCAAGCATAGGAGAGGAGATTGAAGAGGAACAAATAGTAAGGCAAGTAACCAATGGACTAAAGGCAGATGATAAGTGGGAAAGTTTCACCACTACAATGGATCTCTATATGGATATGCATACCCTAGATCTCACAACTCTGATGGGCCAACTATTCACACATGAAGCAAAGTTTACAAAGGCTGGAGATCAATCAAAAGGTAACAACCCCTCTGCTCTATATACTGATAAGAAGATTAAGGATAAAAGTAAAGGGAAGAAGCAAGAAGAAGAAGGCGCTACCTCCCAAGCTAACTATGCAGGGAGAGGTAGATCTTCAAGAGGTAGAGGCAGAGGAGGTAAGTCAGGTATGGGGAGACCCTACAACTCATCACCATGCAACATTTGTGGATTGTCTAACCATACCACAGATGAGTGTTACAGAAACTATAAGAATCGGAGAGAAAGAGGCTATCAAAGAGGTGGATACTCTCAAGGTAGAGGTAGGTTCAACCAACACCAAGGCTACAATGGATACAACAATCAGCACAACAACAATTACAACCACAACCACAATAATAACTACCAAGGTGGATTCAGAAATAGAAGGGATTACAACAACTACACAGAGGAGCAAGATGACTCCCTATTGATCATGAATATGACTTCTAAGTCAGGTATCAATGATGATCACTTATTCTATATTGATTCAGGATGTTCTAATCATGTAGCTAGCAATGTGGCACTACTTTCTGATTTGGAAGAACCCAAAGGCAAACATCAAGTGCAGACAGGTGATGATACTAAGCATTTTGTTGTAAAGATTGGAAATGTAAAAACTTGTGATGGTAACCAGAACCTATTGAGCAGGGTACTTTATGTACCAACTATTACCAAAAACTTAATGAGTGTTGGTCAGATTGTGGAGAAAGGTTTGCAAGTCAGATTCACTCAACATGGAGCATATGTGGAGGACCCAAGACATGGATTCAAAAGGATAGCCAAGGGAGAAAAATCAGGTAGATTATTTACTTTTGAATTAGAAGACACAAAGAATATTGCTTTGTATAGCTACAAGGACCAAACACTTTCAGAATTAGAAATATGGCACAAGAGGTTAGGTCACATAGGTGAAAGGACCTTAAAGCAAATATGCAGGGATCAATGTGTGCTTGGGATACCTAATGTATCCAAGCAACACATGATTTACAAGTGTGGAGCTTGTCAGTTTGGTAAGTCACACAGGATGCCCTATTCAAAGAAAGGTTTTATGCATGAAGACTATCTAGAATTGGTGCATACAGATGTTTGGGGACCTAGCAAGGAACCATCCATTTCAAGATCAAGGTATTATGTGTCCTTCATTGATGATTATAGCAGATGGACTGTGTTATACTTTATGAAGCATAAGGATGAAGTATTTAATTGTTTCAAAAGATATCTTGCGCTAGTTGAAAATCAAACAGGTAGAAACTTGAAAAGACTAAGGTCAGATGGGGGAGGTGAATACTTCTCCAATGAATTTGAAGACTTCTTGCAGGAAAGAGGCATCAAAAGGGAGATAACAACAAGGTACTCACCTGAACAAAATGGGGTAGCTGAAAGAAGGAATAGATTTATAGCTGAAACAGCCAGGTCCATGCTTAATGAAAAGAACTTGCCAAATTATCTTTGGGCAGAGAGTGTATCTACTGCCACCTATCTAATAAACAGGTTGCCATCAAAATCACTTGATGGAATGACACCTTATGAAGCTTGGCATGGTAAGAGACCATCATTGGATCATTGCAGAATCTTTGGTTGTATTGCATATGTGCATATTCCCTCACAGGTAAGGGGAAAGCTAGACCCTAAAGCAGAAAAATGTATTTTCATTGGTTATGACTTGAATAAAAAAGGGTACAGATTCTACAAACCAACCAATAAAGGGTTCAAGGTAAGCAGAGATGTCATCTTTGATGAGAATGACTCATGGTATGAGAATGAATGCAGGAAGGTTAGTCTACCCTATGATTTGGCAGAGGAGTTTCCAAAACTCTCAAAGGAGGAACCAATCCAGAAGGAAGACTCAAGTTCAGAAGATGATGACACAATCAATCTTGAAGAATTCAAGGCATGGAAGTCCAAAGGCAAGTTAAAGATGAAGAAGCTTGAGGATATACCAGAATCTTCAACTCAAGCAATGAGGAGATCTCAGAGAGAAAGTAAGAAGCCTATCAGATATGGGTATGATACATCTCTTGTAACTAAGCATTCAGTTTATCTTGCAAAGGACTTGTTAAGTGAAGAACCAGGTTCATATGAAGAGGCAATCACCAAACCAAAATGGAAAGGAGCTATGGATGAAGAAATAGAAGCTCTCAAGGAGAGTGACACATGGGACTTGGTACCCAAGAAGGACTCTATGAAGGTGATAGGATCCAGATGGATCTACAAACTAAAGAGGAACTCTGATGGTACAATCAACAGGTACAAAGCTAGGTTGGTAGCCAAGGGTTTTGCACAAACCCAAGGCATTGATTATGAGGAGACATTTTCTCCTGTGGCTAAGATGCCAACAATCAGAGTACTAGTGAGTGTAGCTGCATCCAAGAATTGGAACATGTACCAATTAGATGTCAAGAATGCTTTCTTGAATGGATGGATATCTGAAGAAGTCTACATGTCACAACCACCTGGCTATGAAGATCCCAAGAAGGTAAATTATGTTTGTAAATTGAAGAAGGCTCTATATGGATTGAAGCAGGCACCTAGAGCATGGAATTACAGTTGACAACATACCTCCAAGACCAAGGATTTGTGATGAGTAAAGCAGACACTTCTCTCTTCATAAAAAGGAGTAGTACAGAGGTAATATACTTGTGTGTTTATGTTGATGACATCATCATTACAGGAAATGATGTCAATGGAATCAGAAGCATAAAGAATCAGATCATGAAGGAGTTCAAGATCAATGATCTTGGATTATTGAAGTACTTCTTAGGTCTTGAATTAGTGTATACTAATTCAGGTATATATATTACTCAAAAGAAGTATGTACATGATATGGTCAAGAAGTTTAATTTGCAAGATGCTAAAGTCTCAAGCACTCCAATGGAGGTCAACCTAAAGCTTAGTGCTCATGAAGGTGATGAAGTCCAAGACATTACAAGATACCAAAGTATGGTAGGTAGTTTGAATTATGCTACCTTAACCAGAATTGACATAGCATATGGAGTTAGTGTGCTAAGCCAATTCATGCACAAACCAAGGGTACCTCACCTAGAGGCAGCAAAGAAGATCTTGAAGTATCTAAAGGGAACTCAGAACCATGGTTTGTACTTTCCTTATACATCAGATATTGATATTAAAGTGTATTCAGATGCAGATTGGGCAGGATGCAAGGATGATAGGAGGAGCACATCAGGATACTTATCTTTTGCAGGTGATAAACCTATTTCTTGGTCAGCCAAGAAACAACCAACAGTGGCATTGTCATCCACTGAAGCAGAGTATAGAGGGCTAGCCAATGCCACTCAAGAAGCTATTTGGTTAAAGCTTTTGTATACAGAGCTAGGCCTATACACTAGGCCCCCAATTATTTTTGGAGACAACACAAGCTCTCTTCATCTTGCAGCTAATCCAATATATCATGCTAGAACAAAACACATAGAGGTTCATTACCACTATGTGAGAGAAAAATTGCTAAGCAAGGACATTCAATTGACCTATGTGTCTACTAGTATGCAATGTGCAGATTTACTCACTAAAGCTTTGGATGGAAACAAATTATGCAGATTCAAATCCATGATTGGATTGCAAGATGTGATTGAAGATTGAAGATGAAGACTTAAGCCAAAGTGTTTGGCTTGAGGGGGAGCTGTTGGTGTAATTTGCAAGCCCACACACTTGGCTTGGATTTGTTCTTGAAAACTCAACATGTGAGAAGAACCATAGGAACTTATGCTTGTAATTTATTACCACTTTACCCATGTAAAAGTCTAAATGACTTGGAATCTTATGGATACACCTACTTGATAGATTCGTGGAATTAGATGGTATGAGTTAAGAGAATATCTCCCTACTTTTAGAGGAGTGATTATAGGAAGTCTTAGATTTGAATTTGAAATTCAAATCAACCTTCAACTCATATAAAAGTGAGAAGAAAACTCGCGGGCTATGAGAGTCCTTCCGAGCTTCATTCCTGCTATCATTGAGTGTGTGAGAGAGCTACACCATAGCTCACACATCTCTACCTCATTAGGCAATGCTTGGCATGCCAATGAGTTTGTAAACTAATGTGAATCAATACATACATTTACATACATCAACTCTGTATTCTCTGAGTATACTACTTCAAGTCTGTCAACTTCAAAGAGGCATATCTCAGTGCCTACTGCACCAAATCAAGTGATTCAAAGCATGGTATAATCAGCTCAAAGCATACTACAAGCATACAAAGTTTGAAGCAAATTGGTTCAGCCAATCTCGAGAAATCACGGTCGAAGTGCTCACTGGTATTTGTTTGCATATTTCCTAAAAAGTCGGGGGTGTCCATGATTTTGCTAAAGTGATTTCTCTGAGTATAGTTTATCATTTTATCTCATTCCACTTGCAAATGGTAGCTTACTAAGCTAATAGAATACCTCTAGAAGGAATTTTGCCAATTGTAAGTGTACTGGTCATACTGAGTGAAAGACTGAGCAGGTATCAAGACCAAAATAAAAAGTTTTTCAGTTTTGTGATTCACAAACTCATCTGTTTTGATCAAGTCAGTACTCAAATCATTTCCAAAGTACATATAGTATTTCTTGGTATCATTTGGAAGCTAAGAGTGTCTACTAATCATATCTGGAGTCACTGAGGGCTGGTGTAAAGCAGGATTAGCAACACCTACTCAATCTTCTGGAGGATCCATCCATCTTTCCCTACAAAAACATGTTTGTGAAGGCTGTATTTTGGGCAAAATGCAGCGTTCCTCCTTTCCAAAAGATGGTTTAGTTTGGGCTACTTAGGAATCGCAGCTTGTACATAGTGATGTCTGTGGTCCTATGCAGACACCTTCTTTTGGGAATTATCTTTACTTCATGACTTTCATCAATGATGTTTCTAGGCATGTATGGGTATATCCATTGAAGACAAAGTCCGAAGTGTTCATGTTCTTCAAATAGTTTTTGGTTTTGGCTGAAAATCTGCGAGCATGTAAAATGGGCACCCTCCATTCTGATCGAGGGGGGGAATATATGTCTTCTGATTTTAATGCATTTTTGGCTGAACGTGGGATAAAATACCAGTGTACAGTGTCCTATACACCTTAACAGAATGGAGTTGCTAAATGGAAGAACAAGTCACTCATGGAGATGGTGAGGTGTATGGTCAAGAGTCAAGCTTTACCACAGAGTTTCTGGGTTGAGGCTGTCATGTGTGCAACATATGTACTTAACAGGTGTCCCAGTAAAGCACTGCAATCTATCACTCCATATGAGGCTTGTGTGTACCTAAGTCAGGAGGTCTTAGGGACTTGTGTCAAAGAGACTAAATCTCATTTGCCACACAAGTGCATATAGTGGTGGATTGACACATGCTTAATTATCAATTCGAAGAACCACTTGAACCAAGTGTATGAGTGTGCACAAGTGATGGAAAGTGAAGTGGTTCAGCTAAAATGCATGAGAAAAGACTAAACTACCTCTCCAACTCACTCAATCTGTGGAAATGTCTGCCGTAGTACCACTTACAACAATAAAAAAAATTCAAATGTTTCTCCCAGCTCCGAACTCTGAATATGGGCACTAAGGTTCATTTAGAAGCACTTGATGAGACACATCTATTGGTCATATTTCCACTCGAATCTGACAACCACTCTTCAAGTTATGGCCAAAATAGTGAATGGTGGGAAACACCTACACTCACTCTACAACTCGTATCGGCTCACACACACGCACTATTTTCATTCAAAAGTGATGGGAAGGGGTAGAGAACAGTCGTACACACACATTCCAAGCCTCACACACACACACACAAAACATCATAGAGAAGATGAAAATCTGCAGGGAAAGAAGCAAATTCGAAATTTTGGCTCTCCTTCTTCACAATGGCAAAAAGTCTTTACAAAGAGTCACAAAGTGACTTATATACATGTGCCCTAAAAATGGTCCTTTCACACAAGTGACTGGCACTTTATTGGCTAATCTCTAATTTCCTACTAGTTTATAAAAAATATATTACAATGATTTGGGCTTATGCATCTACAGGACTCCTCTGGTGCATTTACATAGCTTTGAGGGAATTTCCTAGGATTTTGAAGAAGAAAATTATGTCCATTAATTTGAAAATTTTGGGGCTCCTCTTTTTGTGCCTCTTTTTCTCTGCAACACTCTCCCCCTCTTTGTCTCTGTCGTCCCTTGACAGGCTTTGCTTCTCATTTGCAGCTTGTCTATGGCTCCTGAATACACGCACCAAGTGATCAAAGAAGAAATAAGGATTGTAAGGCAATTTTTTACTTTATCTGAGATTAGTCCTTTTGCTTCTATAATCCCCTTGGTATTCCATAAATTCATAAATCTGGGTTGCTCCATTAAATCGGGCTGCCATGCACGCCATCAGTGGCTAAGAATGTGATATTCTTAGTCACCCGCTTCAACTTCTCAACCTCTGCCTCTTTCTAACTTTTGGTCTTCTGATATGTCTTTGTCTTTACACATCTGACCCTGTTGTATTGCTTGGAGCCTGTCTACTTCTTTCCTATCGCACACCTTACTTTGCTGACCTTTACTCTCTTTTAAGTCAGCATTACATTTCAAAGGCCCTGTTCTTGAATCTTCTTTGTCATCTTCTGTGACCTGACTCATTTCTTTCCACCGCATGTGTCTAGTGGACGAGGGGCAGCTAGGACCTTCAGACAATTGGTTATCGTATCTGATGAAGAGTCCTTGGTGTGCTGTCTCTCTTGTTTCGCTTCACCACCTGCTCCTGGTGGATGAGGAAGTTGTGTGCAATCTCCCATGAAATGTCCTGGGTTATCTTTCTTTAATTCCAATCCTCAGGACCTGGTTCTTTGGTGTTGTTGCCTGATGCATGCCCCTACGGGGCTTTGGGCAGAGAGTTGTTCTTTTTCTTTGTAAACTTTGTTCTTTACTGAGCTATTTTATTCTTTGATCTTCTTCTTCTTGTTTTCTTGCTCGATTCCCCTTCCACACGTCCCTGCTCGTGAACTCTATTGTCCTCGACAAGCTTTTTGTGGTGATGTGAGTATGTTTGTATGACTTTCTGCTCTCACTGATTAAGCAAATTGGCATGGCCTAGCATTAATTCCTTCCATTGGCTTGACTTTACCCTGTCAGCTGGTGCCTGTCTATGATCAACAAAGAAACTTAATTCATAGGCCACCAGTCTTGCATTAAGATTCGAAGACATTTTGGCAAAAATTTATGAATCTAATTAAAAAAAGCCTATAAAAAATGCCTCTTCAAATGTCTGCATGTAAGTACTTGGAAAAAACATAAGTCTTGAGTTTATGGCAATGAGCGTTAACCGGATAGGTATAGTTGATAGATAAAAAATGAGGGCATATGGCCCTTGATTAATGCCGATGAAATTCAGAAATGTATACTGTGCGTAACATGCTCAAAATTTTGTTGGTCATTTTGATTCCTAAGTGAGGGACAATTGCATATCGGCTCCAAAATTCTATGGTTTTAATCATGTAGTCTTCGGTCGGTAGATAATTACGAGGAGTAAAGGATAGTTAAGCCACTGATTATTTATGCTTCCCTAGCGCTGTCCTTCCCAAAATTGCATCTAGGAGCGTCTTCTCGGTACTGGGAAAAAAGATGGATTGACTTGAAGTATATATGACGATGATTCCCATTGTACCCATGGAGTAGGATTCTTCTCCAAAAATTTTCTCCTCCACATAGGATCAGCTTTGTCAAATTCCTCTTGTGTGTAGGTAAATGTTTGCATGCTAAACTGGAGTTTGCTATCTGGCTCTTGATTTGTTGTGGTCTTTCTATATTGTCGTGTTTGCTCTTTAAGTAATCCATATGGTACATTGAAAGGTTTCAATACATGTTCCAAATTTTTGCTTTCAATCTTTGCCTCCTTCATGACTTTGATTACTTGATCTTCAAAATCTTCAGTAAGTTGGGACACCAGTAGTGCCCGCTCGTGTCAGCTTAGTTTTGCAATATTCCGAGTATGTCGTTCAATGTTGGTCTCGATTTCCTCCCTTACCAGTGAATGATGTAGGGGTGGAGAAAGAGGATGTACCTCAATCTCCTCAGTAGCCGCTGTGGAGTGTGGAACTATTGGTGTCCCCTCTTTGACCTATTGTGCTAATTGACTTTGCAATTGCTTTATTAAGTCATCCTTTTCTTTAATCTCTTCTGTGGCTTTCATAATTGTTGTTTTTGAGGAGATCCTCTCCTATGAGAGTGAGTTGATCAACATCTTCGTTGCATTGTACTATATATCGATTTTTTGCTACCTTCCACTTCTTTCTCAGTTTTGCGGTGTCATCCATATAACTCTTCTCCCAATCTGCTATGATGGCTTGTTCTTGCTTTAGCTGATCTTCATACTTTGCTATCCTTTCTTCCAATGCTCGTGTGTCTTTCTCTGTCACTTCAGGTGCTTCTATTGGTTGGTTGCATACAAGGGCTATCATTAATTCTTTGTTCATATTCCTTAAATTATCAGTCTCATCCATGTACATCTTGATTTGAGATTCAAGAATTTTGCTTCTAGCGTTTATTCATGTTTTTTCTGCTTCGCTAGCCTAAAATTTTCTTTGTAATTCTGCCAATTGTTCTTTTAGCTTCTGATTTTTTGTTTCTAGCGTCTTACATTGATGTTTGGTCTCTTGGACTTTTGTCTCTTTCTCTACTATTATCTTTTGTGCTTGAATCAATTGGGCAGATAGATTCTCACCTATTTCTTGAAATTGATTCTTTTCCTGCATTGCTTTGTCGTAGTCAACATCAACCTCTAGCATTAGCTGTCGAGTATTCATTGTAGTTTGCATCATTTGTTGCACTACTAGCTTGAGCTGAGTAACCTCCACGTTTAACCATGTCTTTGAAATGCTTGGAGCTTCCTCGGTGCGGACGTCTTTTCCATGCTCCACATGTATGGTCTCTTTATGTGGTTGCCTTATTTGGAGTTGTACCTCTTGTTCTCTTTTCTCTTCTTCCTTATTGATAGATTTTGTGGTACTCCCTTGAAAGGTGACATCCATAGGAGAGGGTTCTGCCATGACCCTTATTGGTGTGAAGGGTTCCGATTCTTCAACTATATTTTCAATCTTTTCTTCCTTGGGGATCTTGAAACAGACTTTGCCTGCTAGCAGAGTCTCTTTAATTTGGATATTAGATGCTTCATTCAATCTAATGACATGTACCTCTTCCTGAGATGCTTCCTTCCTTGTTGTGTCCTTGATGGAGTCGATTGGTGTCTCATCTACCTTCATGCCTTCCATGTCCAACTCCTCGTTTACTTGATTTAATTCCTCCCATTGTCCATCATCCTTAGAATCACTTCTAATATCCACATTCAACGTTGAGGTTTCCAGTTCCTCTTGTGCGTCTGATGATGAGCTTGAGTTGACCAATCCCAATTCTCTCTATCTGTGGACCTTGGTCAGCCTCTTTCTTTGTTTCGAGTCTTGATGGGCTTGTTGGTAGTGGTGCCCTTGCACTGAGAGGTTTACTTGTCCTTCTAGATACTGGTGAGTAGCTTCCATTGCTTCTGTCAAGTCTTCTTCTGTAATAGGTCTATTGTCTTCAAGTCTAGTCCTTGGGAGTACATGTGCTTTCTTTGTAACTGGAGCTTCTTCTTCTCCCTGCATCATTTCCCGTAGCCTTTTCGTACCTCTCATTCTTGGTTGGGAGCTTGTTTCCGCTTCTTCTACGATCTTGAATCCTTTCTTCTTTCTGGGAATAGTAGCAATCTTTGCATACTTGGCCATTGCTTCACATGACGGCATCTCTTTCAGATGTTTTCTAATGTCCAAAGCATGATATATCAATATGGTTAAGGCAACACTTCCATTTAGGAACTTCTTATGATTCCACTGTTTCTTAGCCTCGAATAGCCGTTCTTGAATGTATGGAGTCATATTGATTTGATTCCCAATTTGTTTGATTGCATGCGATAGCATTTGCACTATGTTTTTTTGCAGTGCAATATACCTATGTATGTTGGGAAAACAAAAGTGCTGATGGATGAGTCTCACTTCCTCTTCTATGTCAATGCGATTAATATCTGTGAACATCGTGGTCTTTGCTCCTCGACTTTCCTCTTTCAAAATGGTGTTCCCGTCCTTTTCCCATCCAAAAGCTTCCTTAATTAGGTCGTGGGTGAAATGTATGATGACCCACTTGCCTACTGCATCTAGGACTCTTGCTTCCGGTACCAATGGATCATGCAATGCTGGCTGCAAGGTGTTCATGACTTTTGTGCAGCGCTGGAAGTCAGTTTTGTATATCGGTAATTCAAAGTATTTATGGATACCAGTTTTCTTCATAATGTCCACCGTTGATGGAAGTTCATTCACTACCATAAAGTCTTGGGACATGATTGAGAATTGATGGTCAGTGTCCATGATTTTGATTGTTACTAGGAACAAATATTCCCCTGCTGGTTGCTCTTCCCTAAACCAGTGACCTTTTGCCTTAGTCACGCTTTGTAGAGTACCAACACTTCCTCTTGAATGGTCGCTTCAGAGTCCTCAGAAGCCATCAACACTTGTAATGAAAAGAGCATTAGCTACCTGTAGAAAGCATGTCTTTAGTGATGTGTTGCGTAGTAACATTTCATTCATTTCGTCACTCCGTTCCCCTTGCTCACATATGTAAGATATATTTTTTTTCATTTTCACTTCTGAAAGAAAACAAGAATTAGTGTAGCCGAAGCTTATTTATTTACATAGTAGGTCCATTCCTATGGAAGTAGAATCTATGACCTATCCCCAAGTGGGGAATGTGCACCGCTAATTTTGTTACACACATCATGTGCCGAATGCATGGCCTCGTAATGTGGCGTGTCATGCATACTTTAGGTGCATTCAAAGCTTCATGTGTGCAAACAGAATCCTTTTGGTTATGTGGTTTCGATCCTTGCTGCTTCTTTGGTTTCCATATCTATTTTGTAGTTGAAGTTTGAGGCCTTGTCTTTTCTTCATTTTGTCGTGCTCCATGTGTTTCCTCTTTCTTTTTTGAATTTTGATTGGTTGATGTCATTCTCTTTTGATACCTTTGGTTAGTTTTGTTTGGCTTTATGGTCCTGTTGTATTGATATAAGGTTTCTTCGTGCTTATCTATCTCTTGATTTGCCATCTGTCTGACTTTCTTCAGAATCCATATGTATTGCCCTGTTCTTTGAGCTTCTACCAATGACTTGAATTCCCCTATGAGTTCTTGAAAGAATTGCTCAATATCTTCAAATTGGTTGGGATCTAGTGGCTGGAACCATGTCAAACCCGTTCCTGTGAGAGTGAGTCCAAAGGACTCATATTGCACAAAGAAATAATCCACTTGTTCAGCCCGTAGAACTTGTTTAAATTCAGCTATGTGATCGTAGGTTTCTCCCATCCCGTCATAATGATTTCTCATACACTTAGCCACTTGAATCAGTCTTAATCTTCTTATGGGCTCTGGTTGTCTAGGCATTATAGGAATTGCTGGTTTGATTGGAGGCATTCCAGGTTGCACTCCTAGTGGTGGTCATGGCCTTGCTGGTGGCCGGTATTGGTTACCTAGTCCTGGGTGAGTTTGATTGTGAGCTTGTAGTCCTGGCATTGTAAATTGTACACAAGTTCGGTTTGGAACACTCTGATGGCTTGTCTGTCCTGACATTGTATGTTCTGACTTTTTCTACGTCCCAAAGGGATTTTGAGAGGTAGTTGCCTACTCTTGCTAAGGGAATACAGGTAACCCCATATACTTCAATTGAGCCCTATCTATGGCATCTACAAGCCAGTATCTTCTTTGGTTCTTGTCCAGGTATGTGACTCGAGACTCATCTTCAGGATCTTTTAACTCATAGAAGGTAATTAGACTTTCCTCTTGTCCATGTGTAGGTGAGTTAGTTTGTAACAGTAAGTCTGATCCATGGATCAAGTAGACCTCTAGCAGGTAATCGTCTTGAGGTATCAAATCCCCTCTCAAGACTCAAGTCACTACTGATTTGCCTCTGGGAGTGGTTATCAACTCTTCATGATCTGGTCTTCCTGAATTTTCTTGTCCTTCTAACTCTCCTCTCTCATTGATCCGATCTAGGTGTTTTGTTACCACATAGATGTGACGTAACTTGTCCATGTACACTCCTCCCTCATATTTGACTGCCGGTCTGGGCACAATTATGGAATCGGTGGAAGTTACCGTCCTAGCTACAGATCTATTTAAACCATCCAAGTAGATGGAAATCTCCTGGGAATTAGTAGATACATATTGCAGAGAGGTACGGTATTCCCCCTCTACGGTAGACATGAAGTTTCTCCTGGGGACAGAACCTTGCATGTCTTCTAAAGCCATTGGTATCTCTTCCTCCGAGTCACTAGAGGTGTCGAAATAGATAGAGCGGTGACTTGCATGAGTTGCACTTCCTACCGATGAGATAACACTTCTCCGGCTACTTAGCACCCTTCCTGATCTCAGGTTCATCCACCCTTCTGTGAGTATTTTGGTTCCTAACTATCCCCTAATTGGCTCATCAATTGCCTCAAATTTTGCTCTTAAAAAGACTCAAAATGTTCTAGGTGATACCACCCTGGCGATATTGCACTAAGCGATACCACTCTTACCATGATACGATACCACTATTAACCACAATATGATACTTCTGTCGGTGATGATATGATACCTGGGATAGTCGTTGATACGATACCACAATCCTCACGATATGGTATTGCTTTTGACACGATACGATACCAGTGCACTACACGATACGATACTATATGGCTCAAGTGATATGATACCTCCTGAATGAATGGTACGATACTTGGAATCCTCACGATATGATATCGGTGCAAGTCATGATACAATGCTACAACAATGCACGATACGATACTAGGACAGTCGAGCAATACAATACTAGAATTCCTCATGATATGATGCCGGCGTAAGTCACAATACGATAGTGCTCAATCGACGATACGATACCATGATCGGAGTGATACGATACCAAGTGGTCCGCGATACGATACCACTGGCAGATCGCGATCGCGATACCAACTTGATGATACTATACCAAAAATGGTATCACGATACCTCAAGTGGTATGCAACGGTACGATACTTGGCGAGTATCGCGATACTAGGGAATTTTGGTATCGCGATACCAAAACTCAACCGACTGCGATACTACAGCCAAAATCGTTCCAAAAACTAAAATTTTTGCCCCCCTTAGCTTATATCTCACTGGTCTTCACTCCTGACCCCTCTGTCTCACTAAAAGAACCTCTCAATACCCTATGTTCCACCCCGCGATACTTAAAATGTCTTTAATCACGTGTAAATGCATTTTCACAATACTTTTGATGTTGAAATCTTAATGTAGCTTACCTTTGGGATATCTTGCTTAAGTCTTGGGTTCACAAGGTAGCTTTTTGGGCTTGTAGGGTGCGATATTGCTCAAGTGATACCGATCGCTATCTGCAGACGATACCAATTCTAGAGCAAGTGTCAAATGAACTAATTTTTTTGCTTTCTATAGTTTGTGCTGCCTGAAACTTATTCTACATTAACTTGAAATTTTTTTTTGGGATTTTTCTCGGTGATTACATCTTACTCCTACTCCTCTCTCCTTAACCTAACCCTAACTCCCCCTCCTTCACTCCTAACCCTAAACCTAAAAACTCATTACACACACCTCAGGGATGTGAAGTAACAAGTGCTGAAGTGTTTGACTACTTGCCATTGAACGAATTCACTCCTACAAGTACAATTCCTTCACTCTAAAGCTATAACCATCACAAAGGAACCTTGGTTGAGTGTGCTCCCTAGAAACGGCACCAAAAACATGTGTACCTAAGTCACGAGGTCTTAGGGACTTGTGTCAAAGAGACTAAATCTCATTTGCTACACAACTGCGTATAGTGGTGGATTGGCACACACTTAACTATCAACCGGAAGAACCACTTGAACTAAGTGTATGAGGATGTGTGCGCACATGATGGAAAGTGAAGTGGTTCAGCTAAAATGCATGAGAAAAGACTAAACTACCTCTCCAACTCACTCAATCTCTAGAAGTGTCTGCCGTGATACCACTTACAACAGTAAACACAAATTTGAATGTTTCTCCTAGCTCCGAACTCCGAATATGGCCAATAGCCAGTTCTTTCGAAGCTCTCGATGAGATTCATCTATTAATAGTATTCACTCGAATCTGACAACCGCTCTTCAAGTTATGGCCAAAACAGTGAATAGCAAGAAACACCTACACTCACTCCACAACTTTTATTGGCTCACACACACACTATAGTTGTTCAAAAGTGATGGGGAGGGGTAGACAACAGTCCTACACACACATTCCAAGCTTCACACATACACAAAAGATCATAGAGAAGATGAAAATTTGCAGGAAAGAAGCAAATTCGAAATTTTGGCTCTCCTTCTTCACAATGCTTAAAAGTCTTTACAAAGAGTCACAAAGTGACTTATATACATGTGCCCTAAAAATGGTCCTTTCACACAAGTGACCGGCTTTTTATTGGCTAATCTCTAATTTCTTAATAGTTTACAAAGAATATATTACAATGTTTGGGCTTATGCATCTAGAGGACCCCTCTTGTGCATTTACATAGCTTTGAGGGAATTTCCTAGGATTTTGAAGAAGAAAATTATGCCCATTAATTTGAAAATTTTGGGGCTCCTCTTTTTGTGCCTCTTTTTCTCTGCAACAACTTGGAATGACCGCAAGCCATCTGTTGCTCATCTGCATGTTTTTGGTTGTCTGGCATATGCATTAGTGCCTGAACAACATCATAGAAAATTGGATGATAAAGCAGTAAAATGTATTTTTGCTGGGTACAGTTCTAAAAGTAAAGGCTATCGTCTGTATCATCCACAGACTAGATGCATTTTGGTTAGCCGTGATGTTGTTTCTGTGGAAGATGCTATTCAGCCATTGCTTTCATGTACTAAGGAGACATCTGTTAGCTCCAAAGACATGTATGATACTTTGTTGCCTCTTTTTATAGGTGGACAGTCTAGTGCTGGTCCTAATGAGGCAGCTTCTCACCCTTTGGAGGTTTCATGTGATGATGCAGATCATTCAATTTCTGATGCAAATTTACATGATGCACTTATTGATGAGAGAGCTAATATTGAGTAGGCAAGAACTATGCCAAAATGGTTGGTGCAAACCTTGCATGATAGCAAATTAGATGCACCTCTGTCATATTGTACTTGATCAAGCTCTCGTAGTGCCTCTTTTGCATCAGATTGCTATGTTATGGCTGCATCTAGTTTGTATGATGAGAATGAGCCTGTTTCCTTTGATGAAGCACAAAATTCAGAAAATTGGATGGCTGCTATGCAATCTGAATATGATTCTATAATGAAGAATGGTAGTTGATCTTTATGTCACTTGCCTCCTGGCAAGAAGGCCATTGGGACTAAGTGGGTATACAAGGTGAAGCATAATCCTGATAGTACAGTTGATAGGTATAAGGCTAGGCTTGTTGCAAAAGGTTATGCACAGGAAAGAGGCATTGATTTTGATGAGACCTTTGCACCTACTTGTCGAATGACTACTATTCGTAGCATTTGTGCACTTGTAGCTCATCATGGTTGGAATGTACATCAGTTGGATATCAAAACAACATTTCTGAATGGCAACTTGCATGAAGAAGTGTATGTTTTTCAGCCCCGTAGCTTTGTGCAGAAAGGGCATCAGAACCAGGTGTGCAGGTTAAAGAAGGCATTATATGGCTTAAAGCAAGCACCACGTGCTTGGTATGAAAAGATACATGCCTATCTTATTACAAATGGTTTTGAGAATAGTCCAACTAAAAGCACCTTATATGTGAAGCGTGCTAATGATGTACTTCTGATCATTGTGGTTTATATTGATGACATGCTGCTCACTGGTCCTCATGAGAGGCATATTGCTGATTTTAAGGATAATTTGCATGCCTCAATTGAGATGTCTGATTTGGGGCATTTGCATCACTATTTGGGCATTTAGTTTATGCACGTTGATGGTGGAATGGCTTTGTGTCAAACAAAATATATTGACACATTATTGCAACATTTTGGCCTTGAAGATGATAAACCTTTGCCACTCCTATGGAAACAGGTTTACGACTGAGTCTTCATGATGCTGGAGATGCATTTGATGTTGTTCTCTATCAAGAGGCTATTGGATGCTTGATTTTCTTATGCATTACTCGGCCAGATATTCAGTTCGTTGTCTCACAAATGAGCAGGTTTATGCATTGCCCAGGAGTCAAGCATTGGCAGGCAGTTAAGCGCATCTTTCACTACTTGAGTGGTACCCGGCTACTTGGTTTATTTTATCCCAAGGGGGATCACTACCGCTATATTTGCATGCTTTTTCTGACTCTAATTGGGCTAGTTGCTATGACACTCGTGTGTCCACTAGTGGCTTTTGCTTCATGCTTGGTAGCTCATGTATATCTTGGTTGAGCAAGAAGCAGCCTACTGTGGCCACTTCCAGTTGTGAGGCTGAGTATAGGGCAGCTTTCAGAACGATTGTTGAGTGTGTGTGGCTCAGATGCCTTATGGCTGATTTGGGTGTTGGTCAATCTTCTGCCACCACCATCTTCACTGACAGTCAGAGTGCATTGGCAGTCGCGAGGAACCCTCTGTTCCATGCTCGCACTAAGCACATTGAGATGCATTATCATTATGTTAGGGAGAGGTTCTCTACTGGGAAGATCAACTTGGCATATGTGCCCATGCAGGAGAACATTGCAGACCTTTTCACGAAGGCTCTGCCTAGGGAGAAGTTTGATGCTTTTCGCAAAGCTTTGGGCTTACTTCCTTTTGTGGAGTGATTTCCCCATAGTTTGGCACTTCCTTATACATGAGTGCCAACTCCTTGTTCACCGCATCACTCCTAGATTGGATTTGTTGATATATTTAGGTAGTGATGTGTGTGAACACTCTAGGACCATCGGGGCACTTTTTTTCCTCTTTAGGAGGTTCCCCCCCCCCCCTTTGCATATACGCCCATTGCCCTAACGGGCTACTTATCTTTGTACATTCTCTAGTAACACATTCAATATTGTGTGTTGTGCTCCAAGCATCTTCTTCTTCCTTGTGCTATTCGCATGCTTCCACAGACGTCTAACTCCAACAAATCCAAGTAATTGGGATGAGAAACTTCCTTTACTACAATTTGCATATAAGAACATAACACATAGCACTACTAGATGTGCATCGTATGAAATTGTGTATGATAAAAAGCTTCCTACTCCCATGTCTATCACTCAAATTGATATCCTTATGGTTGATTCTTTTGCACAAGATCATATTTCTACACTTCATGAGGTTCGTGAGCATCTTAAAAAGAGTCAAGAACATTACATGTGTAATGTTAATAAGAAACAAGTAGCTAAACAATTTAATGTAAATGACTTTGTATGGTTACGAATAATTAAAAGATGTTTAAAAAATATTTTAGAATATCCTAAGATTAAACTTGCACCATGTTATTATGGAACTTTTCGTATTATTTAGAAAATTAATGAGAATGCTTTTAGATTAGACATACCTTCTCATTGGAATATATTCTATTGTGGTGTGTACCTGCATGAAAACTGACGTTGAATTCCATGATTTTTTTAGAAAACTGCTGAACTCATTTGACATGTATTCACCTCCTCCATCATATCTTAATGTCTAAATGTACTTCCCTGTCTACTTTTCCACCATAGCTTTAAAATTCTAGAAGTGAATGAACACCTCGCTCTTCTCTTTCATGAAATATACCCATACTTTGCGTGTATGGTCATGAATGAAAGTAACATAAAACCTGCAACCGCCCATGGATGTGGTCTTTGCTGGACCCCAAACATCTGTATGTACTACTTCTAGTACATTCTCACTAACATGCTTGTCATATGGAAATGATGATCTTGATTGTTTACCAAATTGACTTGCTACACATACCTTTTGCATTTCTGCAACTTTAAAATTTGGTAGTCCATGAACAATCTCCTTTGACTGCATCAATTTCAGCCTTTGCAAGTTTGCATGTCCAACCTGTTTGTGCCACATCTTTATATCTGCAATAACTCCTGCACCTTTTGCAAACATGGCTGCATTCATTTCAGGAATCTTCAAATTTAAGGTGAACATCCTACCCACTTTGTTTCCTTTGGCAACCAATCATCCATCCTGCTTTTACTCTTCTACATATAATCCATCAGTATTGAACTTGACTTGTAATCCCTGGTCAACCATTTGTCCAAGAGAAACCAGATTCTTTGTTATATTTGGAACATGCAACACATCAGCAAGATATTTTACCTTTCCATCCTCCATCGATAGTGCTATGTTTCTCGTATGCTCAATAGGATGTGATGTGTCATCACTTGTTTCAACATATCCAAGAACTGGCAACTTTTGCAAAGTACTAAACCATTTTGCATGACTCTCCATATGATTTGAAGCACCCAAATCAACATACCAGACATTATCATTTGATTTTGAAACACCAGCAGACATCGTATTTATCATGTGATGTTGAACCATGAACTACTTCTCAGAATCATCTCCACTTCTGGATGCATAGTTATTTTGTTGCCTTCTATTATTTTGATTCTTCAACTTGCAATCATGTTCAAAGTGTCCAGGTTTACCACAATTCCAACATCCTTTACTATCATTACCTTAATCATTTCTTTGGAAATTTCTGCGGCCTCTTTGGCTCCCCCTGCCTCGAAACTGTCATCTTCCTCTTGCGTGATTCTATTGTTGACTTTGGTCTTGGTTACTATTTCCTCTTCCACTTCCAAAACCTCTACCTCTGCCTCTTCCTCTACCAGAGTAGAATACCTATTCAGAACTAGATTTTCCTTTGGAGTTTGAATCCTCACCAAGATTCTTTTCTTCAATAATGAGCATAGATACCAGATCAGCAAAATTCAGAATATTTTCCCTGGTCTGTATTGAAGTTCTCAACTGCTTATATACAGCTCCTAAACCACGAAGACGCACTTCCACCTTATCATCATCATCTACATTCACGAGTGACTCACATATGCTTTTGATTTTCAAGGTGTAGTCACTTACCAACATACTCTTCTTCTCCAATGTATGCAGCTCGCTCTTGAGTTGCAATTTCCGTGCCTTTGTATTGGTCTCATACAATGTGACCAAATTGTTCCAAGCCTCTTTTGGAGTCTTGGCATCCTATATGTGTCCAATCATGCTACCCTATATGCTAACAGATAGCCAATACATTACCTTTCATGCTCCTTGATTCCATTCCTCATATGCTCTCACCTGATCTACAGTCTGATTCCTTTCTGGTAACTATGGAGCATTTTCATTCTCTCCTTCGATGTACTTCCAATAGCCTTTTCCCATCAAGAAATTCATCATTCTGAATCTCTAAGCATGGAAGTTGTTCTTGTCCAGCTTATCGCTCATAAGCTGACTCATTCCATCTACGTTTGCCATTTCTACAACAATTCACAACACGACAAAACACTACAAGCAGCACTTCTGCTTGAACACTGTCGCACTATGACCTGATACCATGTCAGAAGGAAGGAGATAAGGAAGAGAGCTCACACACACACTCTCACTCTCAAGGAGAAGCACAGACAGAGATTGAGGCAAGGAAGAATGATCTTCTTCTTCTTCTATTACATAAAAAGGAATGTACAAGAATGACCTAAAACAAGAATACAACAAGTGCAATATATAAAGATAAGTACATAAGGAAAAACCTGATGTCCACAAATGAGTAAGCTGGCAAGGAACAAATGTGCCATCATTCTTGGTGGATAAATCTAATAAAGCTCAATGAATTATCCCTGGCATATACTGGCATGACTGTAATAAAGTAAGTCTATGATCTAGGGGTCTAGCCGGTTCAGATGGATCTGAAATCGGACAGCCTTTGGTCATCCATGTGTATGACCAAAGATCTCAAGTTTAGACTTACTAGGAGGTCTTGTGCTCTTGTGAACAAGTGATCCACTTAGCTTAGTGGTTAAGTCTGAAGGATATGAAGGAGGAGGTCTTGGGTTCAATCCCAATGGGGGACATGGGGAGAGTATTTTGCCCAAAGAGATCGAGAGCGTTCTAGAAGCATCCACTTGAGTTAATCACGTTAATTGGGACACTTGGCACACATGCAGTTACATGGTCGACACATGGTTTCCTAGTATCCACCTGCCCAAGAAGGCAGTCCCCTGGAGAGTGCTGTATATAAAGGCATTTGGTTGGGAGGAGAGTCATATCTCTAGCATGTGGTGGTCGTAATTTCTTAGTTCTCTTGCATTGGTATCATAGCTCGAGGCTAGCTTTCATGGAGACCTTTGATAGCTCATCAGTTTCTTCATACGTTTTCATGAAGAACTTGCTTTCATCATCCTCCTCAAAGCTTGCTATATGCTCATTCTCGAAAATTATTCTCATTGTTTTTTTTCAGTGTTCTATCTATGGGCGGGTCTTCTGTTCGGCACATGCTTAGAGAACCAAAAATCATTCTATCTATAGATACTGCAGAGGCATACAAGTGGATTCAAACCCAAGACCGTGTGGATATATGCTTGTTGCTTTATCCATTACGACAAGTGCCACTTATCTCTTCAAAGAACGATGATATTATGAAGTTCAATAACGTCGCTGGCAGCTGGCGCTATGAACAGACACACATCGTGTCATATATAGAAGTTTCCAAAAATGGTGGCACAAGGGGTTTTGAACCCGTGACGTCCTCTTTGTGGACTGTTTCCCCTATCCAAGAGAGCAATTCTCTTACGTGACCATTATGTCAAAGAAACATCTGGTGGACCATTCTTCACATGCTGTAGGAGGCAAAGAACCACTTCAAAAGGTGAAGTGACTGCAGTAGATGTGTGTCAGTTTCAAACTTCTGACGTTTGGGAAACCAAGAATTTTGTCTGTCCAACTGACCTACACACATTCGTGTTCATTTCTCTTGGAGAATTATACATAATCAATTATTCTTTGGGCTGTAGAACCTTCAAGAACATAGGCACAACAGCGAGTTTGATCTTGCGACATTCCCGAGGTCGTGACCTATTGAATCCATGGATCCATGCCAATGATGATGTGCTATCCACAACATGCGCTTGAGAGTTTTTCATAGAAATGAAAATTCTCTATTCATACACTAAAGTAATAGCAATCGATCTAGCAACCTCCTTTGATGGAATCAAACGCCCTAACCATGCTTGGTTCAAGTGAAGTATTAGGATGAGCTAAGACAAGTATAGTCCAAGGAAGGCATCATTTCCTCAAAGAAGAGGACATGACGAAGCAAGCTCTTGATCAAAGGGTTCAACTCTTGATCTCCAATCACAAAGGAAGATGCCTTTTCTAAAGGATCAGAGGATGGACGAAGCTATTATCAAAGCTAATTATTTTTCAGTTTCTACTTGGCCTTAATGCTTGATTTATCTTGTTTTCATTACTCTACACTTAATCCTAGATGTAGATTGAAATAGCCAAGATTTCAATCGATTAAGTCTAGATTAGGATAATGAAACAATCCACTTCTCATTCTAAGCATTAGTTTGCATTAAGGAAAGACTTGGTTTAAAAAAGGATCCTTATGCATCAAAGAATGTATTTTGGTAGTTTAATTCCAGATTTCCTTTCCATTGAGTAAGATTTTTATTGCACCTCAAGGATATGTTTTTATATCATAGTGCATTAGGACAAAGAAAAGGATATACATGCATCAAGATTGCATGATATACATTCTTAGTACAAGGAAAAGTCATGCATCAAGCTCATGCATGATTGTTGCATTATTTTTTGGGCATGCAAAGAACATGCATGCATACGCATGTGAGCATATGCATTTGCATGTAGGCACATGCATTTGCATGATAGAACGGGATGTTGTTTGCAAGTAGATATGAAAATGTACTCTCTTAGTATTTAGCTTACTTTATAAAGCTCATGGCTTGACATTAGGGAAGACAGAGGACTAGTTAGTTGCAAAGACATACTAGCTCTAGTTTGTAGCTCAAGTAATTAGTCGATTCCTTCCCAAGATGATACTCCATTATCAAAAATAAATACTTAATGACAATTAAGTATGATTGATGTCTTACTAGGTATAAGTAGGCACTAGGAGAAAGTATTAAATTTTCTTGATGACCAAGAAAATCTAATTACTTGCAAACCTTTTGCGATGTATGATGACTCTAAGTCACGGATGTACTTAGGGAGTCATGAAGATAAGCTTATAATGATTACTTTAGGTATAGATGATATTTAGAAAGTCATGCGGATAAGCTTTAATTGATTAGTTACGTAATTTATGTAACTTCTTAAGCATCCCAAGATTGGATGATAACTTCAGCTATGTTTCCAAGTTCCATGAGCACTCCTCAATTCTATGGAACTCAACAACCAAATCGATGAACTTAAATACAAATTGAACTTTGAAGTTCAATAGATTTGTGTTTTGTTCATGTTTTGCATCACTGGTAATGATGCATAGGGCCATGAAAACATGGAAATTTTGGAAGCACTCTTCTATTTAGAAGATTTCAAAAGTTCTAAGAAGTTTCTATGAAATAGTCAAGCCTTCTATTCCACGTGAGATCATTCTCCTACCATGTTCGAGATGAATATTTTTTTTGGAAGGTAGACGTTCCAAGTAGAGGATCTTAATTGATTCATGAACTCTTCCCAAAATATACATAAATTCATAATATACGATAGGACCAAGGAATGACAATGTTCTAAAAAAAGGTGTATAAAGAGATAAGCTATTGGAAAAATGATAGCTTAGACCTCTTGTTAAGCACATCTGATAGATAAGAGCAAAACATCTACTGGTTATGGATGTTTTGCCGAAAGATGATGAAGGCAAAACCTCTTTAGGATATAGATGTTTTGCCAAGATATAAAGGTGCCAAGAAAAACTATGAAGCTTTTATAAGTTTTCATTTGATTTCATCCCAAGGAGTGATGGAAATCAAATTTTGAACCTCAACATCAATTGATCTTTGACGTCAATAAGAGGATGTTAGGTTCTATAGTTGCATCTCTGGTAAATGATGCAACTAGCTAAGCAATCTTTAGAAAATAAGATAAGTTCCTAAGGACTTGAAGCAAGTGTGAACTTTTTATTTAGGAATAGAAAGTTCCAAGAAATGGATCTCCAATCCATGAACTTTTCCTAAACAAGCTATAAAGTTCAAAGTTGTGTTCATAGTAGCATTACTATTGGATCAATCATCAATAGATGCTTGGACTTTAAACATAATTTTGATTGGTGAAATATGTTTAAAGGACTCTAGTAACATCTAAAGATTGACCAATAATAATGAATCTTGTATCAAACTCAAGAATAGGAGTCAATATCACATAAATGATAGTTTGATACTCAGGAAATGAATACAATTGAATGAGTAAAGTTTCTGGATATTGTTTGAAAGAATCCAGCATTGCAAAAGATTCCATGATGAATCATTTGATCAAGTTATTTGATTCCCTAGAAGGAATCTCAAGTCTTTGAAGAATAATGTTCTCCCAAGTAGTGAGAAGGAAATTCTTTAAACTCTTTAGTCAGTAAGTAGTTCCCTAGCAATCCCAAACCGCAAGAAGTGGTACTTAAAGTCCAAATGGTTGATATCACTTGGATGTGTATCAAAGATTCTTACCTTTAGAATTTGAAAAGCATTAGAATATGTTTGGACTTAAGTTAGGGAAAGATCTCTAAAAATCCTGCAGGTAAGCCAAAAAGCTTAGAAAAGATCAAAAGATCTTAATGATAAAAACAAAATCTTTATTATTATCGCATGATCAACAAGACTTGATCAATCTTGTCCATGGTTTTCCAACATAATTGCGAATGGAACTATTGTGAAGTTTGCCCAAGTATTGGCAATCGAAAAAGTAAACTGTTCCAAGTTTGAACAGCGTAGATATTCCAAGTATGTAGTCTGCAATTGTGTTGATGGTAATTAAGTTTGTGGAAGGTAAAACATAATGTTTGCCTATCCTTAAAGGGGTTTTGGTACAAATCCAAAGAGCAGGAGCGGATGCTTAAGGCTTAAGCAATAGAGAGATTCCTATATAAAGTCCTTGTGGTAGGTACCTAAAGCATCAGTAAAGAAAGGAATCTAAAGACAAGAAGTCAAAAGCTCTTATCACTACAAAATTGGTCAAGGATAAACCAATTGAACTTGAATTTGAGATATTCCATCAAAAGGTTTTCAAGTTCCCAAAGGAAAGCACAAGATCATGAAATGATCATGTGAAGGGAACAAAACCTATAATATCTAGTTAGAGGTAATGCCTGAAACTTCAAAATTTTCATAAAGAATTGATACAAGGAGGTACTCTATCAAGAGATGTTTTGACTTTAAGATAAGTATCACCCACAAATCAATGTGAATATAAAATAGGGTGGTATGGGACACCATATTTTATACTCAGATTGATGTAGGAAAGATGGTATGGGACATTGGACCGTGGGATGATAATTATGTTTTAGTCCTTGTTTGGATCTTGAAGTTGAGTTTGATCCTCAAGAGACTTAAGACTTCAAAGAAGGAGTTTAATTCAAGGAGGATAAAAGTAGTATCCTAAGATACTTCAAGATAACTTCAAGATCAAGGAAACAAAAGATATGAAGTAAGTAACTTCCAAGATCGTCTTAAAATGCTTCAAGATAAAGTGTTGTTAATTCAGAAATATTTAATAAATTTCTGAAAAAGTTGCACTTTGAGTTGATCTTTTCAACCAAGGATTTGATTGACTAAGTCAAGCACCAAGTTCCTACTGTAACTTGGTAAATTCACTCTTTTGACTCAAACAAATGCACAAGAATTGCATTCCCAGTAAGGAGTCAGAAAGACTGAATGTAGCCTATCAAATGAAGCATTATTTGGATAAAAAATTAATCAACAGAACCTCAGTGGGTCGACACACTGATGTTGGTTACCACACGAGTAGCTTGTGGTTGCATGATGTTTTCAAGTTGCTTTGAATCTTTTTGAGAATCCAGCTTACTTATCTTAAAGATAAAGAAAATGCTTCAATACCTTGTTGAAATAGATCTTTGAGAAGTTAAAGACCTGATTCATCTAGACTTTGGTTGTACAGAGTTTTAGTTATTTCTTTCCGCTTTCAGAATCTTTTGGATTTGACTCAGATATGGTATCTGATTCTTTATACAAAAGTTAAAGGTTAGCCGGTTAGAACCAGGTAACTAAATTAAACATCCTAGACAGATGTTCTGTATAAGAACCTTTTCAATCTTCAAAAGATAATAAGTCTAAGTGGACTTATTCATTTGAGTTTGCTTCAAGTTATAGCATAAATGACTTTTTAGAGTCCAATACACTCTAGAATAGAGAAGTTAGGAATTGCGCATCAGATTGACAATTTCCAAGAACTTTTAGCACGAGTCTTTGAGAAAAGTTTCCTAAATTGGACAATTTTCATTTGAATTTGATTGGTCAAATTATAGTATGATTGACTCAAAGAAAATGGTAAACCATCTCCTATAGTTTACATAGGATTTTTTAACTCATTAGGACAAAGTAGTCCTCTAGTCGGGTGATAAAATCAAGTAACTGTTGGATAGGAGTTAACCATAAGACAAACATCCAAGTTAGATGTTTTGGACAATCAAACTTCCAGTTCTCCAAAACAAATTCAAGTGAATCAAGAGTTCTCAAAGTCTTGCAAGGGATAAGAATCCCATCTTCATTACCAAGTCCATGCACTAGTTATACCCAGAAATGGACTAGTAACTTGAATCCATCCAGTTCACATGTTTGTGCCTAGATAGCACATCGAGAAACTATGAATTGAACAGGGATGATTTTATCCACCCTTATTATTCTTTCACTAGTTTGTACTTTGTACAGTTCATCAAAGTGTAAAATGGGATAGTGTTTTGAATCATTTGGGCAGGGATGCCACCACAGAGATGAGACATGTTCTTCCGATTCTAGAACTTGACCATGTTCTTCTAGTTTTAGAACATGAGGCTAGGGGGTTGCCTACAGTAGATATATAGCTCTATTTTCGAGGACGAAAATATTTTTCTAAGGGGGGAAGAATGTAATAAAGTAAGTCTATGATCTAGGGGTCTAGTGAGTTCAGATAGATCTGAAATTGGACAGCGTTTGGTCATCTATGTGTATGACCAAAGATCTCAAGTTTAGACTTACTAGGAGGTCTTGTGCTCTTGTGAACAAGTGATCCACTTAGCTTAGTGGTTAAGTCTCAAGGATGTGAAGGAGGAGGTCTTAAGTTCAATCCCTATGGGAGACATGGGGAGAGTATTTCACCCAAAGAGATCTAGAGCCTTCTAGAAGCATCCACCTGAGTTAACTCGAGTTAACTAGGACACTTGACACACATGCAGTTACATGGCCAACACATGGCTGGCTAGTATCCACCCAAGAAGGCAGTCCCCTGGAGAGAGCTATATGTAGAGGCATTTGGTTGGGAGGAGAGTCATCTCTCTAGCATGTGGTGGTCGTAATTTCTTAGTTCTCTTGCAGTGACCACTATACATGTCAGAGAAATGAAAAAACTGGTACGTGTCATCTTGGATCATCACATGTTGAGCTTGATATCTCAACATTTGCCACCTTTTGAAGATCCATTCTTCTCTTCACTCTTCTTGATGCGATAGTCTTGGATTCTTTGTCCTTTCTTCTTGTAGTGGAAACATTCTCCCTTGAAGTTTTCTTTTTTGTCATTCTTCTTTTTTGTCTCCATCGTTTGAGTCCGCTTTGCCTGGTTTGGCATTTTTTGTGAATACAACATCTCCTTTGCTGCCACCACTCCTTGCCTTGAGCTGCAGCTCCTCCTCCATGACTAAGGCACTTAATTATTCAAAAGTTAGTGGTTGAGGTCTGATTTGAGTATTAAGAGTAGTTACCAAACCATCAAACTTAGGTGGAGATATTCAAAGACAATGTCGAGATAGCTCCTCACTTGAATTTTTTACACCTGATCCTACCATCTGATCTCATAGATTCTTTATGCGAGTGATAAACACCTTTGCAGTTTCCCCGTTAGCAAACCTTTCTACTCCTAGTTGATTCTCCAAGTTCTAAATCCGTGTCTGATTACGAGTTTCATATTGATTTCTCAATATGTTCCATGCTTCACACACCTTGGTAGTATGCTAACTGAGATTCAAAGCACTATCAATAGTACTTGTAACTAGAGCACAAAGTGCATCTGCATTTCTATGTTTCCAAGCATGTAGAAGATAAGCATCAAGAGGAGTCATTCGACTAGGATTATTTCGATAAGGTGTTTCTTGGGGCTCATGATCAGTCCCAAGAACAGTCTCTAGAAGCTCATATGAATCAAGAATATAAGTGATTTTAAACTTCCAAAGGGTGTAGTTCGTACCATCAAGCTTACCTTCCGTGAAGGTTGGTGGTCATATCCGCAATGTTGGGATGACCGACATCATTGATGATCCTGTCTATGCTCCACCTACTTCTATTGATGAACCACCTTGATTCCCAATTATAGATGATGACGTATGGCATGACATCTTCTCTCTTTTGTCATTGAAACCTCTGCATTTTTGCTTCTGCACCACTCATAGCCTCATGAGCTTTGGTACTGTGTAAGAAAATAATAGCATAGTGGAATAGATTAGTAGAAAGAGTTGAGAGAAAAATGTAGACAAAGATAGATGCACACTAAGGGATAGAGAACTCAAATTTGCAGATTGCCAAATGCACTGCAGTTACAATGATGGTGTTGTCCACCCTTGCACTCCCAATGTGGAGCTTAGATGGTGATCTAGATAGAATCTAGATGAAGGGCTTATTAGTGTGCAATGTTATATAAAGCTCAACTTGGGCCATGCTTATATAACTTTTACAAGGGGAATCAGTATAGATAAACATAGTTGGAAGATATAAAATAGTTGGCAAAATATACAATCTGACAATATTTCCATGACCAAAAGTCCTACCATCTCAGCCATTAAGGTTCTATGGGGAAACCATGGGATACTAGAGGGCCTTTATTTTTGCCTTGAATGGCAATCTAATGGCTCAGAAGTTTACTCCCTACATAACCTAATGGCTAGGATCATAAAGATAATCTATAACCATCAACGATCACACATAGACCTCATCTAACTTAGAAGTTAGGGTTCCACAAATGTTCGGGCTCTCATAATGGCTTCTCCTCAAAAGGGGGGCCTTACAACTTTGAGCACCATTGATCATTTGTGGTCACTTGAGAGTGGAGTATTGAGGATATCTAACAAAATGTACCTTTGATTAAACCTTTTTTCTTAGGGATAATAATCATATTCATATATAATAGGGCTAGTCTTCTAGCTAGGGATGAGGAGAAGATCTTATAGATAGGGGTCAAACAAATAATAGGTTGCTAATTATTAATGTCTTCTTTATCCCCTTTCTTATGAATCAATCTAATCATTCCAATGTTTATATGGATATGAAGAGTACATTTGCAAGTAGCCTCTTTCAAAATCAAGAGAAGCTAGGGATTGAAGAAGTCTTTAAATTCCAAGAAAAATTCATTAGGAATCCCATCAATACCAGAAGATTTATAGGGTTTCAATTTATTAATGGGTTCTTTAATCTCACGGACAGTGAGGGGTAGGTTTAGGATGGAAGCCAGACTAGGAGGGATCATTCTCTTCCTCTTTCTAAAAATGGTAGCTCTACCTCTCTCCTCCCCCCACTTGGATGTACTAGAGAAAACATAATTAAAGAATCATTTGGCCTCTTGTAACTTCTCCTCAATGTTGATAGCAGTCCTACCATTCCTCTTAGAAAGTAAGTGGATGTAGTCCTTAATTTTCTTTCTTTTTCATAAAGAAATACATACTTTTATTAGGTATATCCAACTTCCCAACCCAAAAAATCTCTTGAAGAATTAAGAGACGTATTAGCTTCAGGATAAAAATCATATCTTAATAATGAAGGTCCAAAAGGGACTTAGAAAGTTTAATCTCATCAAAATCCCTTAAAGCATCTTCGATCTTTTTTCTGCTCTAGGCTCTAATCTTCCTAGTGAGGGTTCTATAGTAGTTCAAATCTCATGAATATCTCTAATAACATTCTCCTAGCTTTTGAAAGGGGAGAGACCAAGAGAGAAGTGATTAGCCATATGCATTAATTTTGCTAACAAATCTAGGAATTTTAAGAAGACTAGCATCCAAGTGAGGCCATCCAAATCTATACATGGGGGAGCCTTTTTTAAAGGTGATAATGAGAGACTTGTGGTTAGACAATAAAAAGTTATGATTAGTCTCACTTTTCAAATCCCAAAAGTCTTGGAGAAGGGTAAAATTCCCATAACACCTATCCAACCTAGTAGCAAGGAAATTGTCCCCTATTGATAATTGCTCCAAGCAAAACTAGTATTAAGGGAGATATCAACAAGATCATGCTAATTACAAAACCTAAACTAAGAAGACTTTTCAATACCACTAACACTTCTGCCTTTCCTTTCAAACCTATTATTGTTGGTGGTGACCATATTGAAGTCCCCAATAATGAAGATGAGGTAAGTCAACTCATCAATCTTGTCCCAACAATATTTCCTAATAGTACTTAGGTCAGAAGCATACAAATAGATCATAGTAAAGTTGAATGAACTACCCAGAGATAAACAAATCCATTGATGATACCTACTTCTCAAAAGATTTTTAACACAATACTTAATGGAAGAATTGATACCCATAACAACACCTTCTTTTCCCTCACAGTAGTTAGTAACAAACCAATCATGGACAATGGAGACAACCTGAAGCTGAGATGAAAGTCTCGACCTTCCAATTTTAACTTCCTGCAAGCAAATGAAATTAGAATAGCAAGGCATCCTATTCATCCAATAATGAATGCATTTAGGTCTAAGAGGGTTCGTGATTCCTTTAGTATTAGTAGAAAAAATGTTGAGAGTATCCATAAAGAAAGGACAAGACAAAAACATCAAACCAGAGAATAGGTTATTTCCTACTTGAATTAGGTGGTTTTATTATAGACGCCCAACTTCTTAAGACATCTTTCCTTTTAGGTTTTCCGTGAAATTGGTTGACTATCTCATCAATTTTACTTTGAGTCATTTGCACATCTTCTTGGTTATCTTGTTCAATGTTTTGGAAACATTGAAGAGCTTTTTTGATAGGGTCCTTTTTAATATTACCATCTTTAGCACCTATCAAACTAGAAACACCATCAGAAGCATTAGGGTTCAGCAAGGGGCAATCCTAAATTAAATGGCCTTAGTATTCCAAGTTTCTGAACCCATAGGTAAAAGTCCACTAGAAAGTATGGGAAATTGACCCATATAGCAACCTTTTTGGGCTTAGGACCTCGGAGATTAAACCCAACAAACCATCTAAGAAAAGAAATGGGTATATTCTTGATCAACCACTGACCCTCAGATATGACTTGAAGATGTCACGAGGAAGAAGATAAGGAAGAGAGCTCACACACACACTCTCACTCTCAAGGAGAAGCACACACACAGATTGAGGCAAGGAAGAATGATCTTCTTCTTCTTCTTCTATTACATAAAAGGAATGTACAAGAATGACCTAAAAACAAGAATACAACCAGTGCAATATATAAAGATTAGTACATAAGGAAAAACCTAATGTCCACGAATGAGTGAGCTGGCAAGAAACAAATGTGCCATCACTCTCGGTAGATAAATCTAATAAAGCTCAATGAAGTATCCCTGACATATACCGGCGTGACCACTATACATGTCAGAGAAACGAAAAACTGGTACGTGTCATCCTGGATCATCACATGTTGAGCTTGATATCTCAACACTCCCCCTCAAGCTCAATGCCATATCCTGTAATCCAAGCATCTTCCGAAACTTCTTCAACTTCTCAGCTCCAAGTGCTTTGGTGAAAATATCAGCAACCTGCTCATCTGTTCTCACATAAACAAGATCAATATCACCTGCTGATACCTTCTCTCTGATGAAGTGATAATGTACCTCAATATGCTTTGTTCTAGCATGGAAAATAGGGTTCCGTGCTAGCTGTATGCTGCTAAGATTATCACAATAGATAGTGATAGGCTTTTGCACTTCCACACCTAAATGTGCAAGTAACATCTCCAACCATGATGCCTCACATGCTGCCATTGCAGCACCTCTATACTCAGCCTCTGTACTCGACAACGCAATAGTGGGTTACTTCTTACTGCTCCATGTAATAGCTGCACCTCCAAGTGAGAAAAGAAAGCCACTAGTAGATCTTCTATCTAGAATACTACCAGCCCAATCTGCATCGGTGTATCCATGAACCTGCAAATCTACACCAGCTTCATAAAACAATGCATAATCCAAAGTAGCACTCACATAACGTAGAGTGCACCTCAGAGCATCCAAATGTGGCTTCCTGGGAACCTGCATAAACTGACTTTCAAGTCCAACAGTGTAGCTTAAATCAGGCCTTGTAATTGTAAGATATATAAGACTTCCCACAATTTTCCTGTACATAGTAGCATTTTCCAATGCTTCACTTGATGTAGTATCCAATTTCAAATTCTGATATAAAGGCATAGAAATTGGCTTACAATCAGCCATACCATACTTTTGCAGCATATTCAAGGCATATTGCCTTTGCCACATCCATATACCTGTTTCTGTATGTATAAACTCAATGCCCAAGAAATAGTGCAGCACACCAAGATCTTTCATGTCAAATTCCTACATAAGAAGTTTCTTTACCTCTTTGATGCTTTCTTCATTATCACCACCTACAATCAGATCATCAACAGAAATAGCCACAATAGTGATGCCATCATTAGCCTTCCTTGCATATAGTGAGTGATCTGCATCAAACATAAAAAACCCAATGCTGGTTAAGTAATCAGCAATCCTTGCATGCCATGCACGCGGAGCCTACTTCAACCCATACAAAGCCTTTTGCAACCTGCAAACATATTCAGGATGCTTTGAAACTTCATATCCTTGTGGCTCGTCCATATATACTTTTTCCTGTAACTCACCATGTAGGAAAGCATTCTTCACATCCATCTGATGCAAAGTCCATCCTTTTGCTGTAGCTAATGCAACAAGTGTTCTGACAGTAGACATTTTAGCTATAGGGCTGAATGTTTCCTCATAATCAATGCCATATGTCTGTGCATAACCTTTAGCTACCAATCGTGCTTTATACCTGCTTATGCTACCATCAGCATTATGCTTTACCTTGTAAACCCATTTGCAGCCTATGGATTTCTTTCCTTGCGGCAATGGAACCAGCTTCCATGTATCATTTCCATAAAGTGCAGCCATCTCCTCATCCATAGCTTTTTCCCAATTTGCATTACCAATTGCTTCTTCAAAACAAGAAGGTTCAGCATCTTGTATTACCTTTGTCATGTAGGCACAATGGCGAGCCATGTAACTATCATATGTCAATCGTTGCACTGAAATACGCATCCTCCCAGATCTTCTTGGTCCTGGGTCACTTCTTCTTGTATCATCTGCATGTGCCCTTCTTACTCTTGGAGTCTTCACAGAGGGCAATCCAAGTTCCTCATCAAGACTCTTTTCTGAACCGCTTGAATCTCCATCAACATCTTCAAAACCTGCATCTGTTTTACTACCAGCAGAAAGCTTTTCTTTACCTTTCTTGGATGTATTTGATGAATTTGTTGGACTGAAATTTCCACGCAATCTTCCACTCCATGGATTTGAGCTGGAACTATTGCTTGGTGATGCATCCGGTCCACTCAAAACTTGAGATTCTGCACTAGATTTTTAAGCATTCTCTTTGTCACTTGGTTCAAGATTCAGTCCTTCTTTGGCATCTGCATAGAAGCTTGACATTTCATCAAATACCACATCTCTGCTCACCTTCACCTGTCATGTGAGTGGGTTATAACATTTGTACCCCTTTTGCTCAAGGGAATATCCAATGAAGACACATTTTTCTGCTTTCGGATCAAGCTTCGTCCTCAACTCATCTGGAACATGTACATATGCAATACAGCAAAAAACTTTCAGATGTGATAAGTTAGGCTTTTTACCTGTAAACTTCTCTTCAGGTGTAACTTGATGTACAGCAGCAGTCGGAGTTCTGTTCATGATGTATACAGCAGTCTGCACACCTTCTGCCCAATAACAATGAGGCATATTCTTCTCAGCCATGAAGGCTCTTGCTATTTCTAGAATATGTCTATTTTTGCGTTCAGCAACACCATTCTGTTGTGGTGTGTACCTGCATGAAAACTAACACCGAATTCCATGATTTTTTAGAAAACTGTTGAACTCATTTGACATGTATTCACCTCCTCCATCAGATCTTAATGTTTGAATGTACTTCCGTGTCTGCTTTTCCACCATAACTTTAAAATTCTGGAAGTGAGTAAACACCTCGCTCTTCTCTTTCATGAAATATACCCATACTTTGCGTGTATGGTCATCAATGAAAGTAACATAAAACCTACAACCGCCCATAGATGTGGTCTTTGCTGGACCCCAAACATCTGTATGTACTACTTCTAGTACGTTCTCACTAACATGCTTGTCCTGTGGAAATGATGCTCTTGATTGTTTACCAAATTGACATGCTGCACATACCTTTTGCATTTCTGCAACTTTGAAATTTGGCAGTCCATGGACAATCTCCTTTGACTGCATCAGTTTCAGCCTTTGCAAGTTTGCATGTCCAATCCGTTCGTGCCATATCTCTATATCTGCAATAACTCCTGCACCTTTCACAAACATGGCTGCATTCATTTCAGGAATCTTCACATTTAAGGTGAACATTCTACCCACTTTGTTTCCTTTGGCAACCAATCGTCCATCCTGCTTGTACTCTTCTACATATAATCCATCAGCATTGAACCTGACTTGTAATCCCTGGTCAACCATTTGTCCAACAGAAACCAGATTCTTCGTTATATTTGGAACATGCAACACATCAGCGAGATGTTTTACCTTTCCGTCCTCCATAGACAATGCTATGTTTCCTGTATGCTCAATAGGATGCGATGTGTCATCACCTGTTTCAACATATCCAGGAACTGGCATTTTCTGCAAACTACTAAACCATTCTGCATGACTGGTCATGTGATTTGAAGCACCTGAATCAACATACCAGACATTATCATTCGATTTTGAAACACCAGCAGACATCGTATTCATCATGTGATGTTGAACCATAAACAGCTTCTCAGAATCATCTACACTTGTGGATGCATAGTTGTTTTGCTGCCTTCTGTTATTTTGATTCTTAAACCTGCAATCACGTTCAAAGTGTCCATGTTTACCACAATTCCAGCATCCTTTACTATCATTACCTGAATCATTTCTTTGGAAATTTCTGCGACCTCTTTGGCTCCCCCTGCCTTGAAACTGTCCTCTTCCTCCTGCATGATTCTGTTGTTGACCTTGGTCTTGGTTACTGTTTCCTCTTCCACTTCCAAAACCTCTACCTCTGCCTCTTCCTCTGCCAGAGTAGAATACCTGCTCAGAACTGGGCTTTCCTTGGGAGTTTGAATCCTCACCAAGATTCTTTTCTTCAATGATCAGCATAGAGACCAAATCAGCAAAATTCAGAATATTTTCCCTGGTCTGTATAGAAGTTCTGAACTGCTTATATGCAGCTCCTAAACCACGAAGGCACACTTCCACCTTATCATCATCATCTACATTCACGCCAATAGATGCAAGTGACTCACATATGCTTTTGATTTTTAGAGTGTAGTCACTTATCGACATGCTCTTTTTCTCCAATGTATGCAGCTCGTTCTTGAGTTGCAATTTCTATGCCTTTGTATTGGTCTCGTACAAAGTGACCAAACTGTTCCAAGCCTCTTTTGGAGTCTTGGCATCCTGTATGTGTCCAAAGAGAAGCACACACACAGATTGAGGCAAGGAAGAATGATCTTCTTCTTCTTCTTCTATTACATAAAAGGAATGTACAAGAATGACCTAAAAACAAGAATACAACTAGTGCAGTATATAAAGACCAGTACATAAGGAAAAACCTAATTTCCACGAATGAGTGAGCTGGCAAGAAACAAATGTGCCACTCTCCGTAGATAAATCTAATAAAGCTCAATGAAGTATCCCTGACATATACCGGCGTGACCAGTATACATGTGAGAGAAACGAAAAACTGGTACGTGTCATCCTGGATCATCACATGTTGAACTTGATATCTCAACAGAAGAGAATTGTTAGCTTCATCAAAGAAAAATAAAAAGTAGTTATTTTGAAAATGTTGTATTTGCCTAAAACATAATCCCCTTGATTCCCAATTTTTCCTCATTGAGTATTTTAAGACCTTTTGGGAAGGTCTAGGTCCATGAAAAAGATCCATCAGAACCCTTTCTGAGGGTTGGGTTACCATAAATCCAAAGACTTTAGGTCAATAATGAGAGAGACTTCTTCCTCTTCAATGTCTTTGTTATCTACATTTAGGTAATGGGGGTCACACGGGGTTGGATCAAGCCCTACTAGGTGCATCGTCCCCCGTCCAATGAGCGATGTTTGCACGTTGGGCATCTCGCCCTGGTAGGATGATCGTATGTCATAGGCCCATGCCTCATAAGAGAAAGCGAAAGTGCTTGGTTGCATGGAATGAAGACGTAGCGCATATGCATCATGAATGGTAAAGGGAATTACAATGCTAAAAGTAGAAATCACCAGACTTGATGTGCCAAATAAACAAAATATGCTCAATGATGGCAATGTATATACAAGTGATGTCACCAGGTGACTCTGAATAATACAAAAATTTTTGCTATAGTACGAATTGCTCAATACAAAATAGACTTCTTGGCTATAGTGTGAAAAGATGCCCACAAACTTCTCTTTCTTTCTTCACTTTGGTCTTTGGTCTTCACTTCGGGTCTTTGATTTCCAAAAGCTTTTCTTCAAATAAATCTCTTTATTTTGAAGTCATGCAATAACTTGGAGAAAATCCACTGGGGCTAAATTCTTCACTTCATTACTTTACTTCAAATGGTACTCTTAAAATCATGAGAACACCTGGAGAAAATCATTTCTGATGTAGATTTACATGACGCACTTGTTCATGAGTGAATTGATATTGAGGAGGCAAAAACTATGCAAAAATGGTTGGTGCAAACTTTGCCTGATAGTAAATTAGATGCACCTATGTCATGTCATACTCGTTCAACCTCTCATAGTGCCTTTTTTGCATTAGATTGCTATGCTATGGCTGCCTCTTGTCTCTATGATGAGAATGAGCATGTTTTATTTGATGAAGCACAAAATTCTAAAAATTGTATGGCTGTTGTGGAATCAGAATATGATGCTATCATGAAAAATGGTACCTGGTCTTCATGTGACTTGCCTTCGAGCAAGAAGGCCATTGGCACTAAGTGGGTATACAACCTAAAGTATAAGCCTGATGGAACAATTGACAGGTATAAGGCTAGGCTTGTTGCAAAGGGTTATGCACAAGAAAGAGGCATTGATTTTGATGAAACCTTTGCTCCTACATGCCGAATGACTACTGTTCGTAGCATCTGTGCACTTGCAGCTCATCAGGGTTGGAATGTACATCACTTGAACATTAAAACTAGAATTGTGAATGGTGACTTGCATGAAGAAGTGTATGTTTTTCAACCCCATGGCTTTGTGCAAAAAGGGCACAAAAACCAAGTGTGCAGGTTGAACAAGGCATTATATGGTTTAAAGCAAGCACCAGGTGCTTGGTATGAAAAGATACATGCCTATCTGATTGCACATGGTTTTGAGAACATTCCAACTAAAAGAACCTTATATATTAAGCGTGCTAATGATGTGCTTTTGATCATTGTTGTGTATGTTGATGACATGTTGCTTACTGGACCTCATGATAAGCATATTGCTGATTTTAAGACTAATTTCCATGCCTCATTTGAGATGTATGATTTGGGGCATTTGCATCATTATTTGGGCATTTAGTTTATGCAAGTTGATGGTGGAATGACATTGTGTCAAAAAAAATATATTGAAACATTATTGCAGTGTTTCGACCTTGAAGACTATAACCTATTGCCACTCCTATGGAGATAGGTTTACGATTGTGTGTTCATGATGCTAGAGATGCATTTGATGTTGTTCTCTATCAGCAAACCATTGGATGCTTGATTTACTTATGCATTACTCGGCTAGATATTCAGTTTGTTGTCTCATAGATGAGCAGGTTTATGCATTGCTCAGGTGTCAAGCATTGCTAGGCGGTTAAGTGCATCTTTCGCTACTTGAGTGGTACATGGCTACTTGGATTGTTTTATCCCAAAGGGGATCACTACCACTTGATTTACATGCTTTTTCTAACTCTGACTAGGCTGGTTGCTATGACACTCGTGTGTCCACTAGTGGCTTTTGCTTCATGCTTCGTAGCTCATGTATATCTTGGTTGAGCAAGAAGAAGCCTACTGTGGCCACTTCTAGTTATGAGGCTGAGTATAGGGCAACTTTGACAATGATAGTTTAGTGTGTGTGGCTCAGACGCCTTATGGTTGATTTGGGTGTTGGTCAGTCTTCTGCCACCACCATCTTCACTAACAGTTAGAGTGCATTGGTAGTTGCGAGGAGCCCTGTGTTCCATGCTCGCACTAAGCACATTGAGGTGCATTATCATTATGTTAGGAAGAGGTTCTCTACTAGAGATATCAACTTGGCATATGTGCCATGTTAGTATATAATCAATGTCTACCACTCATGATTGTATGCACATTTTGTAAGGTCCCCATTATGAGGAGAAGCCAAGCGTGCATTACCCAATTGATGGGAATCCCAACTTCCATGTTGGATGAAGGTCATATTGGACCAGGTAAGGTATTGTAAGGAAAGGGAGTTACCAGGGTCCCCAATTGTGGGTCCCCAAAGGGAATATTCCATGGAATATTCCCTTTCGGAGAAAAAAATCATTTATATTTGTTAGGTCGGTTCAACCGGCCTAAGCCGTGTATGGCAATTACGCGGGCGGTGGCCGCCCACCCTCTACTGCCCATGTATAGCCGTCCATGGAAGGCCACCCATGATCCTATATATACATGACTTCTGCACTACCTGGGATATCAATTGAGCCATCATACCTCTACCTTGTATCTCCCTATCTAGAGTTGTCTAGATCACCATTTAAGCTCTACCTTGAGAGCACACAGGTGGACAACGCCATCATCTTTGTACTTGCTGCTAGTAAAAAAATGTTGAGATTCTCCTATATCTATTATCTTCTCTGCTATTGCTCCTATGTTATATTGCTTAACTATTGTCTTACATGGTATCAGAGCCATAAGGTTCGAATAGCTTGAGAAGTATCACTATTTTAGCCTACTAGCAGACTAGAATATTAGTAGATTATTTGAGTGATTACATGATGGCTTCATCGTCGAACACTAGTCTTGGTGCTTCAGCTAATGTTAGTGTTGCACCTATTCAAATTCACCCACCTGCATTCACTGAAACAAAGCTGGATGGAACCAACTATACACTCTAGAAGTTCAAAATTTCTGTAATTTTGGACTCCTATGAATTACGTGACACTGTCATGGGACCGATGGGATTGGATCCAGAGCCTATACCACTTGAAGATCTAGAAAATTCAAGATTGATGATTTAGCCAGATCTAGATCTTCTACGAGCTTGGAAGAGGAGGAATGCTGATGCATTATGTGCGATTGTCACTAGTGTAAGTGATTATGTGCTTACTTTAGTTCAACATACTACTAAAGCACATGAGGCTTTGGGCATATTGGCTCATCAGTATGTGACCAAGAACCACACTAGGATATAGAATTTAGAAAATCACTTGGCAAATGATAAGCATTCTGATTCTGAAAAGGCTGAAGATTTTATCAAACGGATAAAACATCTCCAAGATCAATTGGCTGTAGTTGGTGTTGTTATAACACCAGAAGACTTGGCTCAAAGATGTGTACGTGTTCTTCCAGCAAAGTATGATGGATTAGTAACGTCCCTTAACACTCGGGTAAGACCAACTCCCCTTACATTTGAAGAGTTTTGTGCGATGCTTTTAGAAGAAGAGATGCGGCTGAAGAATCGGCAAAGTACAAGTGATGTTGCATTCTCAGCAAATGAAAAAGGTAAAGGCTCTTCTGATGGATCAAAGAAGAAGCCAAAGAAGAAAAAGTTCACAGGAATTTGCTTCTATTATGAAAAGAAAGGCCATGCCATCAAGGATTGCAGAAAGATGCAAGCTGATGAACGGAATGGGACTGTAAAATCATCATGGAAGAACAAAGAGTCTGCAAACAACATAGAGCTAGAACTTTGGTAGCTATCGAAGAGGTATGATCATCTACTCAAGCTCGTGTTGATGAACCATGGATTTTAGATAGTGAAGCTTCTCGCCATATGACCAGTAAAAAGGATTGGTATAGTTCCCTAGTGCCTTTGCAAGAATTCATCAATGTAGTGGTGGGAAATGACTCCAAGTGTCTAGCCGAAGGAACTAGAACCATCTCTTTATCACTTCTTGAGGTGTTGAGAAAAAGTTATCCAATGTTCTCTATGTACTTACACTTAAAGGAAATTTGTTGTCAGTTTATGCAATAACAGATCGTGGACTTGAAGTTCACTTCAATAAGAGTGGTGCAAAAATCATGGATCCATCAGGTAATGTTGTAGGTAAAGGCATATGATGGGATAACTTGTATGAGTAAGAGTTAAGTGCTTTAACTACTACAGAAGATAAAGATGTAAGCAGGTTATGGCACCAATGATTTGGGCATCTCAGATTTGCAGTTTTGAAGGACATGCAAAGAACAGGGATGGTTGCTCATTTGCCTGCATTTTCAGAGTTGCAGGAACCTTGTGAAGCTTGTATGATGGGCAAGCAACAACAAAAGGCATTTCCAAGAGAGACCAAAAATTGATCTCAAGCTCCTCTAGAGTGGCTACATGTTGATCCCTGCGGTAAAATGTCTACATCTGCTTTAGGAGGATCAATCTACTTTTTGCTGTTAGCCGACGATTATAGTAGAAAGATGTGGGTGTATTTCATTCGAGAGAAGGCTGATGCTTTTGAAAAAATTAAAACATGGCATAAGTATGTGGAAAATGAATCAGGAAGGAAACTGAAGAAATTCATAACAGATAGAGGAGGTGAATTCTTGTCAACAGAATTCAAAAATTACTACAAGGAGCATGGTGTGAAAGGCAACTTACCACAACTCATACACCTCAACAAAATGGTGTTGTTGGGTGCAGGAACAAGACAGTAGATGAAATGGCTCGTTGTATGTTAAAGGCTCAAGACATGCCTAATTCATTCTGGGCAGAAACAGTCAATACAACAGTCTACATCCTCAATCGAAGCTACACAAAAGCACTGAAGGGGATGACTCCTCAAGAAGCACATTCTCGTAAAAAACCTTCAATTTTGCATTTCAGAATTTTTGGTTGTTTCTGTTATGCACATATTCTTGATTCAACAAGGTCAAAGTTGGATTCAAAAAGCAAAAAGTGTGTCTTCCTAGGATATAGTGAAGAGTCTAAAGCATACAGGTTGTGGGATCTTGAGGCAAAGAAGATTTTTGTCAACCGAGATGTGGTGTTTGATGAACGACCACACTTAGTAGAAGATAAAGGTAAATCTACTATCTCATCAAACGGAGAAATATCTCACCTTGTGCGTATCAAAATACAGGTTAAAGTTGAGGAGGAAACATCTGATGAAGAAATTTCCTCAATAGAAAACCAACCAGTTGTAGCTGCACAGTGTAAGCTACTATTTTCGAAGTGGGCACAACGGCTCTTTGATGATCACAATCCACATGTAGATGTACCAGAATCATGCTCGGATGGATTACGAAGATCAAAGAGAATAGAGGAGCAAAGAAGAGCCTTAGAACACATTGTTAACATGGATCTAATGGTAGATATCATGGGCTCGATAAAGGAACCTAGCACCATTGAAGAAGCCCTTGATGATCCAGGTTGGAGAGCGGCAATGCAGTCTGAGTATGATAGTATACTCAAAAATGATACATGGGATCTAGTCGACTTGCCGCCAAAGAAGAAGGTAATAGGTACGAAATGGATTTGGAAAGCTAAGTATAAACCAGATGGAACATTAGAAAAGTATAAGGCAAGATTAGTTGCACATGGTTTTTCACAGATCGAAGGATTTGATGTTCAAGAAACTTTTGCACCAACAGCACGTATGAAAACTATTCGAACGGTACTTGTAGCTGCACAAAAGGCCTGGCCTATCTTCCAGATGGATGTGAAATCTGCATTTTTGAATGGTCACCTCAAGGAGGAGGTATATGTATCTCAACCACCAGGTTTTGAAGTGCCCAATTCAGAAAATAAAATTTGCAGGTTGAAGAAAGCTTTCTCAGCTCAGGAACTGAGTTTGAAATGACAGACTTAGGTCTACTCCATTTTTGTCTGGGAATTGAAGTATGGCAAAGGAAGGACGGCATTTTCATCTCACAACAAAAATATGCCAAAGAAATTCTCAAGGCATTTGGAATGATGGTCTGCAAGCCAACTAGCACACTTATGGAGGTAAATCATAAGCTATCTATGGATGATAACATGCCTGATGTAGATGCTAAGAAGTATAGGAAGCTCGTTGGAAGTCTTATTTTCCTGTGCAACACTAGACCAGACATTTGCTATGCTGTTGGAGTATTAAGGAGGTTTTCCAACAAACCTAAGGAGAGTCATTGGAATGCTGGAATGCGAATTCTAAGGTACATTGTAGGAACCTTGGATTTTGGTATTTTTTATACCACATGTGATACACTCCAAGGATATTGTGATTCAAATTGGGCTGGAGATTGTGATTCTAGAAAATCAGTTTCTGGATATTGTTTCTCACTTGGTTCAAGAATATTTTCTTGGGTAAGTAGAAACAACCATCTCTTGCACTCTCCTCCACTGAAGCAGAGTACAAAGCAGCTTTTTTTGCTTCTTCTGAGGCAGTCTGGTTAAGGAGAATTCTTGCAGATCTAGGCTTTCCATCAAATATGGCGACTGTACTCAAGTGTGATAATCAAAGTTGTATGGCTATTGCAAAGAACCGAGTATTTCATGCTTGGACCAAGCACATAGAAGTACAGTACCATTACATTCGTGAGCTAATTGAAGATGAAATTGTGGAGCTAGAATATTGCCCAACAGAGGCAAATTGTGTTAACGTATTCACTAAAGCACTTGGAAGAGAGTAGCTCAACATGCATCTTCAAGAGATGGGCATAGGACCGAAACCTACTTGATTTTTTCATCGGTAAACATTGAGGGGGGGTGTTAGTATATAATCAATGTCTACCCCTCATGATTGTATGCACATTTTGTAAGGCCCCCATTATAAGGAGAAGCCAAGTGTGCATTACCCAAATGATGAGAATCCCAACTTGCATGTTGGATGAAGATCATATTGGACCAAGTAAGGTATTGTAAGGAAAGGGAGTTACCAGGGTCCCCAAGTGTGGGGTCCCCAAAGGGAATATTCCATGGAATATTCCCTATCAGAGTCAAAAATCATTTATATTTGTTAGGTCGGTTCAACCGGCCTAAGCTGTGTATGGCAATTATGCAGGCAGTGGCCACCCACGCTCTACCATCCATGGAAGGCCACCCATGATCCTATATATACATGACTTCTGCACTCCCTGAGATATTAATTGAGCCAGCATACCTCTACCTTGTATCTCCCTATCTAGAGTTGTCTAGATCACCATTTGAGCTCTACCTTGAGAGCGCACATGTGGACAACACCATCATCTTTGTACTTGCTGCTAGTAAAAAACTGTTGAGATTCTCCTATATCTGTTATTTTCTCTGCTATTTCTCCTATGTTATATTGTGTAACTATTGTCTTACATGCTAATGCAAGAGAATACTGCATACCTTAGGCATCATCACATTTAGAATCAAAATCATGCAAGACCATATTCATAGCATTCATCATATGTGCTAGAGAATTTGTGGCTCCCTATGGCAAAGCGCACATACATACTAAGCCTAAAGGAGTCTTCATCGTGGTAATGTCTCTACTCTCAATAGCAAGGTGGAATTGGTCATATCCTAAATACAAATCACCCATAGAGTAGATAGAGTGCCAAACAAAGGCTTTTGCAAACTCACCTACAATTGAGCCAGATCCAACATTCCTAAATGTGACTTTATTGATGGGTTCCAAGTCTTGAATGAACCTCAACTTTCCATTCTTTTTAAGTACAGTTAACCATCTATTTAAATATGGAGCTGAGGATGGCTCTAGAATTCTCATGTGCATCTTTCCTTAAGTAGTCTCATCAACTTAGGTAAGTGAGCATTTGGAACCGATATGAGGCGAAGTTCCCATGGACCGTGCGGTACTATAAAAATGATCATAGGTGAAACTAGTCATGGATCAGGGCAACCTATCTCCTAAGGATAAAGTGACAAAGATTTCTGATGTTTTCTAATGACTCTTAGAAGTCACTCTCATTCAGTAGGTAATACAAAAGAATCATCACTTCCTATTTTGATTTGTTTAATGGTTTCATTGGTGAATGCATGTCCTATGTTTTTATCCCTCACATAAAATAGGTCCTTGTGTAATCTACTTGAACTTTTCATCGCTTCCTTTTGGTAAACTCTGAGAAATGGGTTTTATCCTTTTGTCAATTGTTTTATACTTTGTATTGATTTTAGCTTCCCCATTTATCTGCTCCTTAACAAAATTGGAAATCAAATCATATTCATCAATGGAGTTAAGAAGCACAAATCTTGAAGTGTTCACATCTTGTAAATATTGTTCAATTTCTTCAATTAATGAGAAAGTACATAAATTTTCAATAACATGCTCAATGTGCTCATCAAGTACTTATTTTTATCTCCTAATTTGATTTTCAGTTTAGGTGCCCCTTAGCCTAGAAATTTTTGCTAAAGTGACTTTTAATTTATTCACTTTCTTGATGAGGCATGATTGGTCCTACGAAATTCTTATTAACATTATAAGCCTCATATTCATCATCATCTTCACACTCATCAAAAGTAAGAGATTTGTTCATGAGTTGAGTCAAGTCTGCAATGTCTTGCATCTCAACTTCTTGAGAAAGTGGAAACCTCTTTCTTTTCATAAGTTTGATAGAATTGTCCTCAAACTCAAGTTTAGCAATCGGAAAGACTTGTTCCAAGGACAATGTAACTTGGCTTTTTAACAAGATTTCATATTAGATTTCCTTAGAATCAATTTTTCATTCAATTTTAGAGATTAACATTGCTTTAGGAACTCCTTTTGGTATCTTTGTTTGTTTCACCAGTTTGAGTTTCATTTGGTTTGTCAAGGTTCATGTGAAGTGTTTGTTCATTAGTTTGTTTTGTTTGATTTTGTTCACTCTCCATAGGTTTTTTATTTCTCTTCTTCTTTGTAGGTTAGATTTAGGCCCTTCTATTGGTTCAAAATGGACGTTACTAGGTTCTTGCCTTGATTGTTTCCATATAAATCTTATCCTTGACTCATTTTCATTTTGTTTTTCATCTCATTTCCTCTTCTCCTATAAGTTGGAAATATGAGAATAGATGGAGAATTGGTTAACAGGTGAATCCCAAGCTGCTTTATGCATTATCGCATGTCTTGCCTTGAATAGAGCTTCTATGGAATAATTTTTATTATTCTCAATAGGTTGATTAGAATCGTTATCATATTTATCCATACTCTCTAGTTTTACGATAGAGGCTCCTAAGTTAGAAACTAAAAGGTTCTCATACAACCTTTTCATACCCCCTTTTCCCCAATTGATGCATAAAGGTAAACCTGTCCCAAAATCACATAATTTCTTATCTATGTCAATTACAAGCCTTTGTTCTTTAGCCTCCTTCAATGCATCACATGAATATGTGAGATGGTCAGTGGCATTACACTAGACCCATCTCCAAACATTAGGGCTTCGTCGATCATTAGGATTGTAGGTCCTTTGTTACGCAGGTTGAGGAAGTTGCGGTTTAGATGTTTCAAATTGAGAGGATGTTTGAGCTAAGTTTTAGCATCTAAACATATTATCCTAAGTGTTCAAAGCATATAATGTGTTTTGGAGTGATGTTATTTCTTTGTACATGTTGGTTTGCATTTACATCATGTTTTCAAATTTGTTAAAAAGAATCTGAAATTGAAGTTCACTAGGTATGCTAGACGAGCATGCTACATGATCAACCTTTGCAGTGGTATCTCTCCCTAGGGTCACCCAAGTGTGACATACTAGTTGGAGGACTAGGTGATGACTCATAAAGCATAGATTGGCTTTTCTTCATATAAGCAACCACTTCAAAGACCCTCCACATTGTAGCCTAGTCATCAGTGAGACCATATCTCTTTTGTGGCTTTTCAGGTCTTCTCTCAACTTCTACTCTCACATCTAGACTCAAAATTTTGAGGAAATAGATCACAATATCAGGTGTGAGAGCATTTTTGTCTACCCCTAGTAGTTGAGAAAAGCATTTCATAATCTCAATATGGAGTTGCATAATGGTTGTTTGAGGTTTGGGTGAGCTAATCCACTTCATGAACCCCTCTCTACTATGTTGGCTAAAATCTTCTAGGTAGAATTCCTTATGAATTTGTTTCATAAACTCCTCCCAACCTAGGGTTTCAGTGACTTCAATTTTTGCAACCACAGATCCGGTTTCCAATCGTATCATATAGGGAATGAACTTTTGTTCACATAGACCATGAAGTTTGGAAAGTTCCTCATAGGCATCTAAGTAATCAGTCAAATTAAACCGAGTCAATTTCCCCTTTTCCTTTAACAAGGCTTCTACTACCTTTTGTCCTTGATTTTCATGCATCATACATTTAAAAAAATCTTCCATCTTGTCCTTAAATTCAAGTCTTGATTGGGCTTTGATTCATTTGGTTATGTCTTCGACTTCTAATTTCAGTTTTTCCTTATGACTTGTGACTACCTCATTTATATCGTTTTGTTTCAGTGTACCACATTCACAAAAATATGCAAATATGCAAGACAAAATTCTTTTGGCGCTTTTTCAATGCAAGTATGTAGGTGTATAAATGTAAAAGACGAAAAATATGAAAATGTGAAAGTGAAAAAGTTCTTTTTATGCTTTCTCGGTGTAAAGATGTATGAACTTGAAATGCTTATGCGTGAATTGGCTTGAAGAAGAGGTTCCAAGTGTGTGCATCTGTGAAAATATACACATTCTTGTTTTTGAAAAAAATCCTAAATACAACGAGAATCTAAGTGAATGCTTTATGCAAATATGGCTTTCCATCAATCGAAGGGAACGGTGAAGTGAAGAGGTTAAGCAACCTACAAGTCTCCCTGGAGGTGCTTAGATCAACCCTCAATACCAAGGAGAACTTACAAGGTTTAGTTCAAGCAACCACTTCCAAGGATGAAGAGGCTATCGCATCAATCCCACAAAGCATATGAATGCATATGCAACAATTGGAACTTATACCACCTGAGTCACCAAATTGCCATGGAATTTCACATTAGGCTCAAATGCCGGAGTGATGGGCCTAGGTGATGGATCAAGTCAAGTACCAGTGTTCCAAATATCGATGCATGTGGGGTGCTTCAAGCGGCTCAAATAAAGGTTGGAGACTCAAAGCATATGAACAAAATTGAATAAGTTTGATTAGATCATTTTCGGAAGCTTTTCGTACCATCGAAATCTTTTGGGGAAACAATTTTAGGATGTTCAAAGATCATTCATTGAGATTTACTTAATCATGGGAAAATCATATGTTCATGCATTATTATCATTGATCATTTCATTCACAAGTCATAAAAGGAACAATATGTCTTTGAAAGGTTTAAAGGTTGAATATATTCAAGAACATAAGAGAACAAGAGTTTCTCTCGTAAGCTATTTAGGCAAGGCACAAATCGTATGCTTAGAATTGAACTATAAAAATAAATGCAATTTTAGTCAATGAAATGTTGGTGCAATAGAAAGCAAGCCGATGTACTTGTTTTATTGGCATAACTCATATGAGACTCTATATGATCAACCTCTTGTAAAAGTCCTTCACATTTACCTTTGTAAAAGTGTTTTACAACCATGTGGAGCTAGGAAGCTTTAAATCACGATTCATTTGGTAGTTGATTGGTGAGAGAATATATCCTATACTTTAGGATTCACTTTTAGGTAGGCCTTTTGAATTTGAATTCAAACATGGGCTCCAAACACAACTATAAAAAGAGGATCAAAGGACCCATGGGATATCTCAACTCCATGGGATCATTGTGAAGAGGATCTATTGTAAATTAAGAGCTCATCTCATAGCTCATTCACCTCTCAGACATTGAGCAATATATGATTGCCAATGACATTGTATTTGTATAGGATTTAATATATACATTATCATTACATTCTCATTTTAATTCTCTGTTATAACTACATTAGAACAGTGACTTTCTAAGAGCTTTTTCTCAGTGTATGATTGATCCATTGTCATTATTTAAAGCATGGTAGATTCAGCATATTGTCTAGTACATGACTACAAAGTCTCATTATCATTGCCTCTTTGAATCGTGAGATATTAACACACCTTTACTCTCTCATCTGTTGTCTGATGCACCCCGAAAATGTGGGGAAGGTTCTGTGAATTTCTAAACATTGTTCTCAGTGTGTAGTCCATCATTTTTTATGAAGTCACTCATGATTGCTAGCTATCTAAGCTAATTAGGTTTTCCAAAACGGAATTAATCTAATTGCTATTGTACTCAGATAATTGTTCAAAACATTGAACAAGTGTAGAGACAAGAATAGCAAGTTTTTAGTCTTGGATCATCTTCCTACCTACCTATTTTGATCCATTGATTAGTGGATCATATTCCAAACATCATATATGATCATTTATGATCATCATCTAGCTAAAGAGGCCCACTCTACTCTCCAACAATCATCCTTGGTGAGTGTGAAGTAGGAACAAGCAACACCACTTCATCTCTGAAGACTATCCACCATCTACTCCAACAGTGGTATCAGAGCAACAACAAACAAGATGGGAGATGGATTTCCATCCTTCATTGAAAAATTGGATAGAAACAACTACTCAGCATGGTCACTAAGGATGCAAGCCTACCTTCAAGGGAGAAGCCTATATGGATACATCTCAAGAGATGAAGGGATGACAACATTCAGGAGCAAGAATCAACCCACAAGGGAAGAACAAGAAAGGTTGACCACATGATGTGCAAAGGATGCTCTTGACAGATCTTATATAGTAAACTCAATATCTAATTTCTTGTTACCTCACATAAAGAATTTCAAGACCTCCCAAGAGACTAAGGAATTATTCTCATCATATTTCTCATCAAATACAAGAGCTAGGAAGAATCAATTATGGATGGAGTTTACAACTCTAAAGAAGCAACCAAAGCAAGGAGCAGCTAAGTATATAACCAGAATGAAAGATGTAGTTGATCAGCTTGGAAGCATTGGAGAAGAGATAGAAGAAGAACACATAGTAAGGCATATCATTAATGGCATCAAAGCTGATGATAAGTGGGATTCATTCACCACAACAATGGACCTCTACATGGAGATGCAAGTACCTTACCTCAACACCTTGATGGGGCAACTCTTCACCCATGAGACAAAGCTCAACAAGAATGGTGACAATTCTAGAGGTAATCAATCTTCTGACCTTAATATAGATAAGAAAAGATAAAGGTAAACTCAAGAAGAATGAAGATCAGGCTAGTACCTCTCAAGATAACTACACACATAGAGGAAGAGGTGCTAGAGGAAGGGGGAGAGGAGGAAAGCAAAGCAAGGGGAGATTGTACAACAATCCACCTTGCAACACTTGTGGTCTTACCAACCACACCACAAAAGAATGCTTCAAGAACACAAGGAATCAAAGGGGAAGAGACTTCCATAGAGGTAGCTATGGACAATCCAAAGGCAGATACAAAAATGGAAGATGCAACTATAATCATAACTATAATCAAGGCTACAACAACAATGATTATCAAGGAGGTTTTAGAGGAAGAAGAGATTATAACTACACAAAAGACCAGGACTCTCTACTCATCATGAACATGACATCCAAGCAAGGTAAAGATGATGAGCCTCTTTTGTATATTGATTCATGTTGTTCCAACCATATGGCTGGAAATGTAGCTTTATTATCTGATCTTGAAGAGCCCAAAGGGAAGCATGAAGTACAGACAGGTGCTGACACTAAACAGTCAGTCAAGAAAGTTGGAAATGTCAAGACATTTGATGGTAACATGAACCTCTTGAGTAAGGTCTTGTATGTGCCAACTATAACCCAAAACCTAATTAGTGTTGGACAGATTGTTGAAAATGGCTTACAGGTTAAATTCACTAAGCATGGAGCCTATGTGGAAGACCCTCAACAAGGCTTCAAAAGGATTGCTAAAGGTGAGAAATCTAGAAGATTCTTTACATTTGAGATTGAAGACACTAGGAACATAGGTCTCTTTAATTATAAGGATAAAACCCTATCTAAGCTTGAGATATGGCACAAAAAGCTAGGACACATAGGAGAAAGAACACTAAAACAAATATGTAGGGATCAGAGTGTGCTTGGGATTCCTAATGTGACCAAGCAATACATGATATAAAAATGTGGAGCATGTCAATTTGGTAAAGCTCACAGACAACCTTTCAACAAAAAGGGATACATGCATGAAGACTACTTGGAACTTGTACACACTGATGTGTGGGGCCCTAGCAAAGATCCATCAATATCAAGTTCAAGGTACTATGTTTCATTTATAGATGAGTACAGTAGATGGACAATCCTTTATTTCATGAAGCATAAGGATGAATTATTTACGTGCTTCAAAATGTATTTGGCACCACTTGAGAACCAAATAGGTAGAAGCTTGAAGAGGATAAGATTTGATGGAGGTGGTGGGTATTTTTTACAGGAATTTGACTCATTTTTACAGGACAGAGGCATAAAGAGGGAATTAACCACAAGATATACTCTTGAATTGAATGGAGTAGTAGAGAGAAGGAACAGGTTGATAGGTGAAGCTGCTAGGTCAATGTTGAATGAGAAGAAGCTACCCAATTACCTATGGGCAGAGGCTGTTTCCACAGCCACCTACTTGGTTAATAGGCTCCCATCCAAATCCTTAGATGGAATAACATCTTATGAAGCATGGAATGGTAGGAGACCCTCTTTGGACCATTGCATGATATTTGGGTACATTACTTATGCACAAATTCCCTCACAGATTAGAGGGAAGCTTGACCCTAAAGCTGAAAAATGTATATTCATTGGGTATGATAAAAACCAGAAGGGCTATGGGCTATACAATCCCACTAACAAAGCATTTATAATTAGTAGGGATGTAGTTTTTGATGAAAATAATTCATGGTTTGAAGATGACTGCAGGAAGATCACGTTACCTTATGATTTGGAAAATGACTTTCAAGTCTCACACAAGAAGAGCAACAATTACCAGAAGAGATCAATTCAGAGGATGAAGAACAGATTGACTTCGAGGCTTGGAAGTCAAGAGGCAAGAACAAATTCAACAATTAGAAGAAATACCAGAGTCTTCCACTCAAGTACTCAAGAGATCTCAAAGGGAGAGTAAAAGACCCATAAGCTATGGCTATAATACATCATTAGTCACCAAGCATCTTGTGTATATCACTAAATACTATATGATAGAAGAGCCTTCTTCATTTGAAGAAGCTAGTAAGAGGAAAGAATGGAGAGAAGCCATGCAAGAAGAAGTAGAAGCACTTTAGGAAAACCATACTTGGGACTTGGTTCCCAAGAATCCAAGCATGAAGGTAATAGGATCCAGGTGGATATATAAAATAAAAAATAACTCAGATGGTTCTATAAATAGGTACAAGGCAAGACTAGTGGCAAAGGGGTTTGCTCACACCCATGGACTGGACTATGAAGAAACCTTTTCACCTGTGGCAAAGATGCCAACAATTAGGGTTTTGGTAAGTATTGCTACCTCTAAGAACTGGAATCTATATTAGTTATATGTCAAGAATGCATTCTTAAATGGATGGATATCAGAAGAAGTGTATATGGCACAACCACGAGGATTTGAAGATAAAGATAAATCAGGTTTGTATGCAAGCTAAGAATGGCACTCTATGGCCTAAAGCAAGCTCCTAGAGCTTGGAACCATAGGCTTGTTACTTATTTGCAGGATCAAAGTTTTGTGGCTAGCAAGGCACACTCTTCTTTATTTATAAAGAAGAACAACTCAAAAGTTATCTACTTATGTGTCTATGTGGATGACATTATCATTAAATGGAATGATGCTAATGGCATCAAACAGGTTAAGGCTCAACTAATGGAAGAATTTAAAATCAATGATCTTGGTTTGTTAACATATTTTCTTGGCTTAGAGCTTGTGTACACAGATTCTGGTATATTTATTACTCAGAGAAAGTATATACATGATATATTGGTAAAGTTCAAGATGGAGAATACCAAAATTGCAGGTACAACCATGGAACTCAACCATAAGCTTAGTTCTCATGAAGGAGAACTTCTTGAGGATGTTACAGGTTACCAAAAGCTTGTAAGGAGCCTCAACTATGCTACCCTAACAAGAGTAGACATTGCTTATGGACTAAGTACATTTAGTCAATTTATGCATGCACCAAGGAAGCCTCACATGGAAGCTGCCAAAAGGATGCTTGAGTATTGTTGGGGATTCGTGGACAAGAAGGAGTTTGAGGGTTTGTAGGAGAAAAAGGAGATGATGAAAATGGAATAACAGTGAGAACTTCTGCAAAGGAGTACTCCTGGAAACCTTGAATATTGATTATCTTGCAACAATTACAATGACTGAATACAGTCCAATCAATGACTAAATACAACTTCAGAGAATGTCAATTACAGAAGACCAATTATCTCAAGTCTTCTGGCAGCTGCCTCTCCTGCACCAATCCTTCACTTGCTTCACGCTTCCCTTGTGCACACCTTGCACTAAGCTTCCACCAAGCTAAGGAATTGGTATCTCGGCCGCGCACACACAATAGACCTTGGGACTCTTGGAATCCAACCCCGCCTTCTCTGCACACCTTCCTCTTGACACCTCTTGCACTCTTCAGTGTCGTCGCACACTGGTGGCTCTTCCTTTCCTTTCTTGCTTCCTCTGAAGCTCTCTCTTGCTCCTTACTCTCAATGTGTGTGTCCAAGAATAGCCTTTGTCCTCTTTTGAATGCGCCGGTCCCGTGACTTCTAACTGCCATGGACTCTTGGGCTTCCTTTGATGTCCCAAGATTCTCTTTTTAGGTGGCGGCCAACGAACTGCTCCTTTGTCCTGTAGTGACTTTAGACCAAAGAAAAGTTTTGATTGGGTGGCCTTATTCCCACATGTGCATACCCGCCGCTTCACGTACCTTTACCTTTTCCCTTTTTAATTCCTCACTGTTGTACCCAAGAGGAGTTCACCTGGACCCTCCATATTACCTTAAAAACACCCTTTGTCCTTAAGGGAATTCAACAAATACTTGTATTTGGTTGGTAATTGTATTTATTAAAGCACTCCAAAACACTTATGAAACAAAGAAATGAAAATGCAATGTTTATGACTTTTGGTGGTAACCCTTGAGTCTGGAGATGTTTACCAAGGGTAGGGTGTCGCCATCCAGTGTTTCCAATTGCACAGCACCCCATTGCAACATTTTCAGAACTCGAAAAGGTCCTTCCCAATGAGGGATCCATTTTCCTTTTGCAGTCGTATGAGGGTTAGGTTTATGGAGAAGAACTAACATGCCTGCTTCAATTTTGTTTTTCCACAGATGTTGATCATGTGCCTCCTTCCGTTTCATCTGAGTTTCTATTAATTGTTTGGTCGCTAGTAGACGAATCTCCTCCACTTTATGTAGTGCTCCTAGCCTTTGAGAGACATCACAATCCTTCTTTCCCTGCATGAATGCCATCTTAGGCGATCCATGTAAAAATTCAAAGGGCTCGATAGGTAATATGCCATAGACCAATTGGAATGGGGAATATCCAGTGGCCTCTTTGTAGGCTAACCTGTATGCCCAAAGTGTACCTAGGTACGCAATGCCCCATGAAGTGGGTTGCAACATACACTCCTTTCTTAACATTACAATTAAAACCTTATTTGTGGACTCAGCCTGTCCATTTGCTCGTGGATAGTAAGCACAAGAGGTCCTCTGAAGAATTCTATACCTGTTGAAGATTTCTTGCAGGACTTTATTGACAAAATGGGTATCTTGATCAGTACAAATTTCAAGTGGACAACCAAACCTGCAAATGATGTTACTATAAATGAAATCAGCAACAGTTTGGGCAGTGCAATCGGAGGAGGCAATAGCTTCAGCCCACTTTGTGGCATAATCAGTAGCTATCAGGAGATATTTTTCTCTTTTTGGAAACGCGGGAGGGTAGATTGGCCCTACAACCCCACTTCTCAAATGGTTGCCAGGAGGTGGAAATAACCAAGGGGTTATGTCTCGGCTTTGTTGGCTTAGGTCCACACCTCTGGCAAATGTCACATGCTTTTCCCCATTCATCTGCATCCCTAAATAGTGTAGGCCACCATAGACCCGCATCCAGTATCCTCTGACTCATAATATGTCCTGGGAGGTGCCCACCACCTGTACCTTCATGTGCAGAGTGAAGGACTTCCCTCACTTCTTCTTCTTCCAAACACTTCCTGAACCGGTCATCTTTGCCCTGTCTGTACAATTTATCTTCGATGAAGGTATATGGTCTACTCTTGATTAGCAGGCTCTTCTTTTGTACAGCACTAGCCTTTTCTGGATACAATCCAGTTTTAATGAAATTTTTAATGTCGTAATACCAGCCTTGAGCTTTTACAGCAAACAGATGAGCATCTGGAAAGTCATCATTGATTCCACTAGATTGATTCATCATATTTATTCTGGATAAGTGATCCGCCATAACATTGTCTTTTCCTGGTTTATGGACTACAGAAAAATCAAACTCTTGGAACAACAATAGCCACCTCCATATTCTACCGGTGGCCTGGGGTTTGTTGAGTAGGTATTTTAGTGGTTGGTGATCTGATATAATAATAAATTTTACCCCTAGTAAGTAATGACGGAATTTTTGGACGGCAAAGACCATTGCTAGTGCTTCCCTCTCAGTAGTACTGTAATTCCTTTCAGCCTTGGTCAAGATTCTACTGGCATATTGAATTGGCCTGTCCATTTTAAATTCTTCACTTGGTTGGGTCAGAACTGCCCCCACTGCATATGCACTGGCATCGACATGTATATGAAAGATTTTTGACCACTCCGGTGTGACCAAGATAGGAGCACACACCAACCGTGACCGTAATGTCTGATATGCTTTTCCTCCTCTTCTTCCCATTTAAAAGGTACTTCCTTACCTGTAAGTCTAGTCAGAGGTCTAGCTATCTCTGCATACATTTTTATGAACCTTCTATGATAACCGGTATGCCCCAAGAAACTCTGGATCTCTTTAGGGGATTTAGGTTTAGGCAACTTTAATATAGAAATGATTTTGTCAGGATCTGGGGCCATACCTTTAGCCGACACCACATGTCCTAAGAGGGTTCCTTCTGTCACAAGGAAATGACATTTGTTTGGATTGAGCTTTAACTTAGTCTCCCTGCATCTTTTGAAAACATTCTGCAGCTGCCTCAAGTGGTGGTCCAAACAATCTAGAGGAGTTTCCTTGTGAGATCCTGAAAACGAAGAGAAGTCATCCATGAAGATTCTAAGTGATTCCAGCAATAGGGGGCCAAAAATGAGATTGACCGTTCTGTTAAAGGTGGCTGGAGCATTTCTGAGCCCAAATGGCATTTTTACATACACATATGTTCCCCAAGGTGTGATAAAAGCAGTCTTTTCCCGATCCTCTGGATGTATTGATATTTGATTATAGCCACTGAATCCATCCATAAAACTATATAAGGCATGCCCAGCCACTTCTTCAATGACCTGTTCTGCAAAAGGCATAGGGAACCCATCTGGAATGGTCACCTTGTTGAGAGCTCTAAAGTCAACACAAATTCTGATTTTATTAGTATTCTTCTTCGGAACTATAACCATAGGTGAGAGCCACTCTGAGTGTTCTACAGGAATGATGATTCCTGCATCCTCCATCTTTTGGATTTCCACATATACGGCTTCGGCATACTTTGGATTAAGTCTATAACTCCTTCCTCTGATGGGTCTGGCTCCCTCAACCAGAGGGATTCTGTGCTCTCCATAAGATGCAGGCACTCCTTCTAAGTCTTTATAATGCCAGGCAAAAACATCTGCATACTGGGTCAAGAATGATTTTACCTTTTCCAGGAGCTCTGGGTGGCTCCACAGCCAAGTGGCTACCAGAACTGGTTGATGATTGTTTTGAGTGCATATGTGTATTTCGTGGACCGGATTTCTTGTTACCATATTATCTCCGTGTGCATCTACTTCTTTGTCTTCTTCTACTAGCTTTTCCTGCATTGCTTCATAAGCAGGTGTATTTTGGACTTCGATGTGTTCCTCCTTGTCCTGCATCCATCCTGCAGGGATTTCTTGAATTGGGAAAGAACATTCAACCTCAGAATTTTTAACCTTGTTTTTAGCTTTAGAAACTTCGTTATCCGTTGTTGACACATCCTCCTCCAATTTGTATTTGAGGGGTATCTTCCTGCCCCTTCTGTGGTCAGTGATGGGCTCTCCCAATCCATCAACCTGAACCTTTTCCTTGTCTTCATCATAATCTTCAGTCGTGCCAGGATTATCAAGAAAAATTCCAAAACAAGAAGAAGAGTTGCCTGCTTGGAGCCAACTTAGAATATCCTCTTCTTCCTCAAAATCTATTTGGGGTTGATCCTCCGCTTCTGTTTCCATGCAAATGCTCACTGTTTGCATCATACTAGTGTTTCCTTGATTGTCTGGGCCTTCTTCTAAATGAATTTGTGTCAGCTCCTGCCCTTTCTTTTGTACCCACATAGTGTCCTTACCCCAATCATGAATGACACTGGCATGCCTCAGCCAAGGTCTTCCAATTAAGAGAGGAAATCCTCCTTCAACCTAGGGCAATCTTAAAACCACAAAATCCAGAATGAATAGATTACCTTGTACTTCAAGTGGAACTTGTGGGATTACCCCCAAGGGCCTTACTTTGCTCTGATCTGCCAAAGTAACCGTGAAATTTGCAGGTCTTGAAGGGTGGAGTCCAATCCTTTTCATGGTATGTTCAGGCATCAAGTTAATGCCAGAACCACCATCTACAATAACACCTTGAAATTCATGACCCTTGATTGATATTGTAAGCCGAGGACTTTTATAATCCGTAAGGGGTGCTTCCCCCCTAATTATCCCCTTGTGTAAAATAGCAGTCTTGGCCACTAAGCTTGTAGTAGAAGCCTCATCAATTATCTGCAGTAATTCTGACCTAAATTTCCCATCCATCTTTATTAAATAAAAAATACTAACCTCCTTCTTCATTGACTTGAGTAGTTTTGAAGCCTCTGACTCTTTAAGAGAGTGAGCTTCATTTGCTTTGCCAAACTCTTCTTGAGCCCTGTTGAAGGCATGCCCAATGGCATCACTGGTGCCTATGAGACATTCATTTTGGTTTGTGTCTGCACTTGTGGTAGCTTTGTCTTCAATTGCAACTCTGTCTTTGTTCAATTCCTTAATTATCGATTCTTGATTTTCTACCACTTTTGCCGTTCCCTTGCTTCTTGTCTGTACTGCAAAAGATTCGAGTTCTTCTAATTGTACCACTCTGGTAGATGGTGAGGGTTCATTCACCTGAGGTAATGTTTCCTCCTTGAATACAGAGATCATTTGAAGATGGGGTCCGGAAGTAGAGGCTTGATTCTTAGGACAACAGTTTGTATAGTGATCCCTGGCCTCTGGACAGTTCCTGCAAGGAGGTGCATTTTCTGGGAGAGTGCACCTAGATTGGTAGTGCCCGCATTCTCCACATCTGAAGCAAATAATTGGCCTTCTAGGCCCATTTGCAAAGTTAGTTCTCGGTCTAGGATTATAGTTGTTACCTTGGTTTGCTGCTGCTGCCATTACATTTGCTGGTGGCAAGAGTCCTCCTTGTGTCCAGTATGTCGTTGTCGGCATTCCCCTTACTTGGCATTCATGGGCCTCATGCCCAATCTTCCTGCATAATTGACAAGTCACATTTAGCAGAGGACATTCACTTACTATGTGCCCTTGCTTGCTGTATATGGAGCACCAGAGTCCGTTCTTAATGCCGCCTCCTTTGAGTTCTTGCAATTCCTGTCTCAGCTGAGCTAGTTCTTCTGCTTGGGCTTCCTCTTCCTTTTGAAGCTTGAGGGCTTCAATCTCTTTTCTCAGCTGAGCTACAACAGTCTCCTCCTCTGTGTAGGGCTTATTCCTTTTCAAGCCCTCCAGCTCCCTTCTTAACTGGATCACTGGGTCCTCCAGTTCTGTACCATATGATGGTTGGGAAGAAGTTGCACCATACTGGTGCCTTATCTGTTCCAAGCGTGTGGCCGTATTGATGAACTCCTCAACAGAGGCAGTAGGTAGCACTAACTCTTTTATTTTGCATTGGGTGACCACAGGTAGGGGTTTGGCTAGCCATTTCTTGACAAAGAAATCGTGTGGTGGATCTGGTAGTTTGGCCATTAGTGCTTTGGCCCTGGTCACAAACTCTGGGAACTTTTCTCCTGGACTCAATCTCAAGTTTTCTAAATCTTCGATAATGATCTCTGCCGTGTTGCCGTGCTGAAACTGATTTTTGAAGGCCTCTTTCATCAAATCCCAAGAGGTAAAGTGGTTTTCAGCAAACTGGCTAAACCACTTGTCTGCCAGACCTTCCAAAGTGGCAGGGAAGAGTATCAAGAAGGCGTCTTCCCTACCCATTAGACCTCTAGTCTTGCATAGTGCAAGAAATCTTCGAATGTGCTCATCTGGATCCTCATGGGCTAAACCTCTAAAAGAGGGAAATTTTATGTTTAATCTGGAGAGTAAAGTTTCTAGGTCCACTTGTCCTGCCATGCTTCCTACCGATGAAGTTGATGAAAGTGGACTTGATGATCTTCTGTTCGCCTTTCTTCTTGTCTGCTTGCACTGGACCCTCAAGGTTTGTGACCGGGTCGCGGTCATGAGCTATTCATAGTTCACCTGAAATGAGACACTTGATATACGTACTTACCTCAACTGGAGTATTACTGTTGGCACTGGAATAGCTCTTCTCCTAGGCTCAAATCTCCTTGTAGGTCCCACCGGGCGTGCCAAATTTGTTGGGGATTCGTGGACAAGAAGGAGTTTGAGGGTTTGTAGGAGAAAAAGGAGATGATGAAAATGGAATAACAGTGAGAACTTCTGCAAAGGAGTACTCCTGGAAACCTTGAATATTGATTATCTTGCAACAATTACAATGACTGAATACAGTCCAATCAATGACTAAATACAACTTCAGAGAATGTTAATTACAGAAGACCAATTATCTCAAGTCTTCTGGCAGCTGCCTCTCCTGCACCAATCCTTCACTTGCTTCACGCTTCCCTTGTGCACACCTTGCACTAAGCTTCCACCAAGCTAAGGAATTGGTATCTCGGCCGCACACACACAATAGACCTTGGGACTCTTGGAATCCAACCCCGCCTTCTCTGCACACCTTCCTCTTGACACCTCTTGCACTCTTCAGTGTCGTCGCACACTGGTGGCTCTTCCTTTCCTTTCTTGCTTCCTCTGAAGCTCTCTCTTGCTCCTTACTCTCAATGTGTGTGTCCAAGAATAGCCTTTGTCCTCTTTTGAATGCGCCGGTCCCGTGACTTCTAACTGCCATGGACTCTTGGGCTTCCTTTGATGTCCCAAGATTCTCTTTTTAGGTGGCGGCCAACGAACTGCTCCTTTGTCCTGTAGTGACTTTAGACCAAAGAAAAGTTTTGATTGGGTGGCCTTATTCCCACATGTGCATACCTGCCGCTTCACGTACCTTTACCTTTTCCCTTTTTAATTCGTCACTGTTGTACCCAAGAGGAGTTCACCTGGACCCTCCATATTACCTTAAAAACACCCTTTGTCCTTAAGGGAATTCAACAAATACTTCTGCAATCTTTGAACACTTAAAAGTCTTCATTTTATGCCAATTGGGGGTGCACTACCTGTGCACTTTGACCCTTGATTTTAACTTTGATCGGTTTGGACCTTGCCAGGGCTCAACAAGTATCTAAAGGGTACCATGAATGAAGAGTTGTTTTATCCCTTCCCTTCTCACTTAGACATAAAGATTTACTTTGATGCAAATTGGGTTGGCTCCAAGGATGATAGGAGGAGCACTTCAGGATACCTATCTTTTGCAAGTGCAAAGCTATATCATGGTCATCTAAGAAGCAACCGACTGTGGCCTTATCATCTACAGAAGTAGAATATAGAGGTTTGGCAAATGCAACTCAAGAAGCTATGTGGCTCAAGCAACTCTATGCAGGTTTGGGGTTACACTCTTATACTCCAATAATCTTTGGAGACAACACTTCACTTCATTTGGCTGCTAATCTTGTCGATCATGCAAGGACTAAGCATATTGAAGTGCACTATCATTATGTAAGGGAGAAATTGCTTAGCAAGGATATTCAACTATCCTATGTATCAACTCATTTACAATGTGGAGATATACTCACAAAGTCTTTGGATGGAACCAAGATGAATGGATTCAAATTGATGATTGGTCGGTAGGAAATCAAGGAAGAATGAAGACCAAGTATGTTAGCCTTGAGGGGGAGCTATTGGTGCAATAGAAACCAAGCCCACATACTCAGTTTATTGGCATAACTCATATGAGACTCTATATGATCAACCCCTTGTAAAAGTCCTTCACATTTACGTTTGTAACAGTGTTTTACAACCATGGAGTTAGGAAGCTTTACATCACGATTCATTTGGTAGTTGATTGGTGAGAGAATATATCCTATACTTTAGGATTCACTTTTAGGTAGACCTTTTGAATTTGAATTCAAACATTGGCTCCAAACACAACTATAAAAAGAGGATGAAAGGACCCACGAGATATCTCGACTCCATGAGATCATTGTGAAGAGGATCTATTGTGAATTATGAGCTCATTTCATAACTGATTAACCTCTCGCACATTGAGCAATATATGATTGCCAATGCCATTGTATTTGTATAGGATTTAATATATACATTATCATTACATTCTCATTTTACCTCTCTGTTATGACTACATCAGGACAATGACTTTCTAAAAGCTTGCTCTCAGTGTATGATTGATCATATGTCATGATTTAAAGCATGGTAGATTCAACATACTATCTAGTACATGACTACAAAGTCTCATTATCATTTCCTCTCTGAATCATGAAATATTAACACATCTTTACTCTCTCGTCTATTGTCTAATGCACCCCAAAAATGCGAGGAAGATTCTGTGAATCGCTAAACATCATTCTCGGTGTGTAGTCCATCATTTTTTATGAAATCACTCATCATTGGTAGCTATCTAAGCTAATTAGAGTTTCGCAAAAGGAATCAATAATTGTTACTATATTTAGAGAACTATTCAAAACATTGAGCAGGTATTGGATCATCTTCCTACCTATATGTTTTGATCCATTGATTAGTGGATCATATTCCAAACATCATATATGATTATTTATGATCATTAGCTAGCTAAAGAGGCCCACTCTACTCTCCAACAATCATCCTTGGCAGGTGTGAGGCAGGATCAAGCAACACCACTTATCTTTGAAGACTATCCACCATGTACTCCAACATGAAATACTTTGGAATTGAAAGTCAGATAGAAAATAATCTTTCAAAGGAAGGAATCACATTGCTTTTCTTTTGTTTTCACTGTAATAATTGGCTATTGATTCTCAAGACTTCAAGCCCATACTTCTAACAACACCAAGTCATTGACTAACACAGATTCACACACTTGAGAATCCCAATAATATTATTGACAAGATTTGCACCTATTTGTTGTTGATAGTTTGAAGAGAGTATAATATCAAGATCGTGAATTCTAGACTTTCATCACCAGCTATCCTTGAGTCGATAAAATTGTCCTCCAACTCAAGTTTACAAATAAAAAAGACTTGTTCTAAGGACAATGTAACTTGGCTTTTTAACAAGATTTCATATAAGATTTCCCTAGAATCAATTTTTTGTTCACTTTTAGAGATTAACATTGCTTTGGGAACTCTTTTTGGTTTCGTTTGTTTATCATCACTTTGAGTTTCATTTGATTTGTCATGATTTATGTGGAGTGTTTGTTCATCAGTTTGTTTAGTTTGATTTTGTTCACTCACCATAGGTTTGTTACCTTCTTTTACTTCTCCTCTTCTTTGTTGGTTAGATTTAGGCCCTTCTCTTGGTTCAAAATGGATGTTCCTAGGTTCTTGCCTTGACTGTTTCCATGTAAATCTTCTCCATGACTCATTTTCATCTTATTTTTCATCTCATTTCCTCTTTTCCTCTAAGTTGGAAATATGAGAATAGATGGAGAATTGGTTAACCTGTGAATACCAAGTTGTTTTATGCATTATTGCATCTCTTGCCTTGAATAGAGCTTCTATGGAATAATTTTATTCTCAATAGGTTGATCAGAATCATGATCCCAATTATCCATACTCTCTAGGTTTATGGCAGAGGCTCCTAAGTTGGAAATTGAAAGGTTATCATACAACCTTTTCATACCCCCTTTTCCCCAATTGACGACTAAAGGTAAATGTGTCCTAAAATCACATACTTTTTGATTTATGTCAATTACAAGCCTTTGTTCTTTGGCCTCCTTCAATGCATCATATGAATATGTGAGATGGTCAGTGGCATCACACCATACGCATCTCCAAAGATTAGGGCTTTGTTGATGATTAGGATTCTAGGTCCTTTGTTAGGTAGGTTGAGGAAGTTGTGGTTGAGACGTTTCAGCTTGAGAGGATGTTTGAGCTAAGTTTGAGTGTCTAAACGTAATATTCTAGGTGCTTAAAGCATATACTATGTTTTTGAGTGATGTTATTTCTTTGCACATGTTGGTTTGCATTTACATCATGTTTTCAAATTTGTTAAAAGGATCTGAAATTGAAGTCAACTAGGTATGCTAGACGAGGATGCTACATGATCAAACTTTGTAGTGGTATCTCTCTCTAGGGTCACCCAAGTGTGACATACTAGTTGGAGGACTAGGTGATGGCTCATAAAGCATAGATTTTCTTTGCTTCATAAGAGCAACTACTTCAAAGACCCTCCTCATTGTAGCCCAATCATCAGTGAGACCATATCTCTTTTGTGGATCTTCAAGTCTTCTCTCAACTTCTACTATCACATATAGACTCAAAATTTTGAGGAAATAGATCACTATATCAGGTGTGAGAGCAGTTCTCTCTACCTATACTAGTTGAGAAAAGCATTTAATAGTCTCACTATGGAGTTATGTAATGGTTGTATGAGGTTTGGGTGAGCTAATCCACTTCATGAACCCCTCTCAACTATGTTGGTTGAAATCTTCTAGGTACAATTCCTTATGGATTTGTTTCCTAAAATCCTCCTAGCCTAGGTTTTCTTGGGCTTAAATTGTTGCAACCACATATCCGATTTCCAATCGTATCATATAGGGAATTAACTTTTGGTCATGTAAGCCATGAAGTTTGGAAAGTTCCTCATCGACATCTAAGTAAGCAGTCACATTAACCCCAATGAATTTCCCCTTTTCCTTAACAAGGCTTCTACTACGTTTTGTCCTTGATTTTCATGCATCATACATAAGAAAAAATCTTCCATCTTGCTTATAAATTCAAGTCTTGATTGGGGTTTGATTCGCTTGATTATGTCTTCAACTTCTAATTTCAATTTTTCTTATGATTTTTGACTAACTCACTTATATCGTTTTGCTCCACTATATCGCATTTACAAAGATATGCAAATATGTAGGATGAAATTTTTTTGGTCCTTTTTCAATGCAAGTATGCAGGTGTATAAATGTAAAAGGCAAAAAATGTGAAAGTGAAAAAGTTCTTTTTATGCTTTCTCAAAATGTAAAGATGTATGAAACTGAAATGCTTATACCTGAATTGGCTTGAAGAACAGGTTCCAAGTGTGTGCATGTGTGAAAATATACTCATTCTTGTTTTTGAAAAAAAACATAAATACAATGGGAATCTAAGTGAATGCTTTGTGCAAACATGGCTTTCCATCAATCAATGGGAAGGGTGAAGTGAAGAGGTTCAGCAACTTGCAAGTCTCCATGGAGGTGCTCAGATCAAGTAGATCAGCCCTCAACACAAATGAGAACTTACAAGGTTTCATTCAAGTAGCCGCTTCCAAGGACGAAGAGGCTACCATGTCAATCTCGCAAAGCGTATGAATGCATATGAAACAATTGGAACTTATACCCATTGAGTTGCCAAATTGCCATGCAATTCCTTATCAGGCTCAAGTGTCAGAATGACAGACTCAGTTGATTGATTAGGTCAATGACTAGTGTTCCAAATGTCGACGCACGTGGGGTGCTTCAAGCAGCTTAAATAGTGGTTGGAGACTCAAAGCAGATGAACAAAATTGAATAAGTTTGATTAGATCATTTTCGGAAGTTTTTCATACCATCAAAATCTTTTGGGAAAACAATTTTAGGATGTTCAAAGATCATTCATTGTTAGTTACTTAATCATGGGAAAATCATATGTTTATGCATCATTATCATTGATCATTTCATTCACAAGTCATAGAAGCAACAATATCTCTTTGGAAGGTTTAGAGGTTGGAGATATTCAAAAATATAAGAGAACGAGAGTTTCTCTCATAAACTATTCAGGCAATGCACAAATCGTATGCTTAGACCCTTGTTTGGCCAAACAGAAATGAATTGAACTATAAAAGTAAATGCAATTTTAGTCAATGAAATACTTTGGAGTTGAAAGTCAGATAAAATACAAATCTTTCAAAGGAAGGAAGCACATATTGCTTTCTTTTGTTTTCACTCTAATAATTGGCTACCGATTCTCAAGACTTCAAGCCCATACTTCTAACAACACCGAGTCATTGACTAACACAGATTTACACACTTGTGTATGCCAATAATATTATTGACAAGATTTGCACCTATTCGTTGTTGATAGTTTGAAGAGAGTATAATATCAAGTTCGTGAATTCTAGACTTTCATCACCAGCTACCCTCGAGTCGATATATATATATATATATATATATATATATATATATATATATATATATATATATATATATATATATATATATTTAATAAAAATGATCTAAGCAGGATTCATGCATTCAATTGTTATGGTCAACAACATAGCTTCCCGAAGTTGTAGTTTGACACAATTCTACTTGCACTTAAACATCATACAGAGAATTGCTAGCTACTGCAAAGAATGAGACATGATTTTGAATTGAAGAGAAGATATGTATCCATGGTGAAAGACTTGACCAAAGATTAAGATTGAAGGTAAGTAAGGGCATGATGATTTTGTGAAGGAGTCTCTCTCTCAAAGGATTGCATCACTATAAACAGATCTTGAATTGACTTTGCAATTATTTGAAGGTCAATAATTTGATTATGGCTTCATCCTTGTAGAAGAATATGTATAGTAATAGTGATTCTGTATAGTATTCTGACAAGAAATCACCATCAACAAACTAATGAGAAGAAATGAAAATCATATAGGCCCAATAATTTCTTATTTGTAAGTACATGAAGCTGCCAACACTTTTGTGTCGCTACTCATTGATCAATACTCTGTGTAATGTGCAGCAAGGCCATCAATATTGATCCTCAAAATTTTATCATCTTCTCTCCCTCAAGGTGTCTCATTCTTCCATCTTCTCATCATTGATATGCACCTCTTCATTCTTCATCTGGTTATCCTCCATGCGAACCTTCATAATTCTCTCATGTTACTGCCTCTATGCATCAAACTCCCTTATGAAGAGGCTACTAAAAATAGAACTTCTCTCTCGAATAATCATCATCAATCAATTTCCTTGAATGTCTTCACCTCAATCTACCAGTTCCCTATCGAGCGCCGACCTATCTCCATCCTCTTACATAGGCTCAATATTCTAAACTTGATGTGGTAAAAAAATAGCGGTGATAAATCAAGGAAGCCACAGAAGTGACGTGTGCTCCTCATCCCTCTCACGTTTATTTGCGCATCATAAGAATTGGTAGGTTCACTTGGCCATGACTTAAGGATTTTTTTTGGAGAACTTAGACTTGAGAAAGATAAGTGGCACTCCATTGGAGGTGTGCCACACACACATGCTTGGAACTCCAACAAACAAACCCCAGATTGCAGCATCTGCCACCCTCTATGTGACAAATGCATTGTAATTGCATTATCTACTGAATGGTTGATCTTGATATCATCATTATTTGGGCATTTAGTTTATGCAAGTTGATGGTGGAATAGTTATGTGTCAAACAAAATATATTGACACATTATTGCAATGTCTTGGCCTTGAAGATTGCAAACCTATTACCACTCCTATGAAAATAGGTTTATAGTTGAGTCTTCATGATGCTGGAGATGCATTTGATGAGCAGGTTTATGCATTACCCTGGTGTCAAGCATCAGTAGGTGGCTAAGCGCACCTTTCACTACTTGAGTGGTACTAGACTACTTGGATTGTTTTATTCCAAGGGGGGATCACTACTCCCAAACTTAGATGCTTTTTCTGACTTTAATTGGGCTAGTTGCTATCACACTTGTGTGTCCACTAGTCATTTTTGTTTCATGTTTGGTGGCTCATGCATAACTTGGTTGAGCAAGAAGCAGCCTACTATGGCCACTTCTAGTTGTGGGGTTGAGTATAGGGTAGATTTAACTGTGACTGTTGAGTGTGTGTGGCTCAGATGCCTTTTGGCTGATTTGGTTGTTGGTCAGTCTTTTGCCACCACCATCTTCATTGACAGTCAGAGCACATTAGTAGTTGCGAGCAACTTTGTGCTCCATGCTTGTACAAAGCACATTGAGGTGCATTATCATTATGTGAGGAAGAGGCTTTCTACTAGGGAGACGAGTTTGGCATACGTGCCCACACAAGATAACATTGCAGATTTTTTTCACAAAGGCTCTACATCAAGAGAAGTTTGAAGCTTTCTACAAATCTATGGGCTTACTTCCTTTTTTGGATTGATCTCTTTCCACATAGCTTGGCACTTCCTTATACATGAGTGCCAGCTCCTTTGTTCACTGCATCATTCCTTGGGGGGATTTGTTGATATATTTTGGTAGTGATGTGTGTGAACACACTAGGACATATGGGGCATTTTTCCCTCTTTAGGAGGTTTTTTCCCCAAACTTCTATATACTCCTATAAGCCTAATGAGTCACTTATCTTTGTACATTCACTTGGTAATAAATTCAATATTGTGTGTTGTGCTCCAAGCTTCTTCTTCTTCCTTGTGTTGTTCATGTGCTTTCACATACTTCAAACTCCAACATCCATGTATTGGTAGATCACATGTCCCAAATTACCTCGCACACAGTTTTGTTGGGAGGGATTTCGGATGACTTCCGTGATTTTTTGTTGTTTAAAATACAAAGCTCCTCTACTGGTACTAAGATTTCAAGGACCTATTAGTGAAGGGTACCTTATCCTTGGATTCCACTCCCCTAGAAAAGATGCAGCTATTACTCAAATGTAGGAGTTACAAATACATTAACAGTAATCGTATATAAGAAAGGGCATGATGGAATGCTTCTATGATGCTTATATCCTTAGGAGACATCAAAAGTCATTCAAGAAGCGCATGAGGGCATTGGGTCTGGGCATCCTCTTGGGCATATCATGGCCGGTACTAGGGCATATGCAACTAAGTGGGCCAAGGTTCAAACTACTCAGGATTGTTCTGCATCCACTATTGCTCGTTTTCTATTCAAATTAGTTCTAACAAGATTCGACTACCCCATAGAGAGCATGCATTTTGTAAACTCAATCATTCACGATCTCTTCTCGAGATACAAGATCCTACATAAAAAGCCTTTTGCATAATATCCATGTGCAAATGGCCAAGCAAAAAGCATAAACAAAACATTGATCCGCTTGCTAAGAAATGAATGCTTTCTATGTCCTAAAACTTGGGTAACCACCTACCTAGGCACTGTATGGGCTTATCATGCCACACCAAAGGCAATCACACAACATTCCCCCTTCCAACTAGTCTATGGGATCATTCCATTTATGATTGGATCTCCTAGTGGTGTCTGATTGTATCAAACAAGGATATTGTGTACCAACCTCTTACCATCACTACCACCATGGCCTCCTGACTAATCGCCTGGAACTGGCTAGAAGAAATTTTTGAAGAAGCTCGCTCCATGTTAGAGTATGTGTAAGGTAAGAGAAAATCACGACATGATAAAATTCTATGGTCTTCTAAGGTTCAAATAGGGTCATTGGTACTCCTGTATAATCAAGCTAAACACGCATAGCAAAGGGGAAAGCTTGTTCCAATCTCAGAAGGACCATACAAAGTAATAGCACTATTGAGTCTGGGTACATCTCGCATTACCCCATTAGAAGGTAAGCCTTTAAATTTGTTAAATATATCTAGGCTCAAGTTGTATCACACATTAAATAAGAAACATTGTTTGTACATAGTCCAATTTTGGATAAGGATTCGACATGCAAAATAAACCTATGGATCTCCCTTTTCCAATCCTCGAGTTTAGCAAGAGCTTCTCTTCACACTGGGATTTCTATAGATTTGTAGGCGTTTCTTATAAAAAAAATGATATAAAAAATATAAAGTGTATCTAATAAGAAACTTATATGACCTTTGCATGAAGGACACAAATAGTATTGTTTCTCATCTATATGAGTTTGATGCTATGTTTTCTCAGTAGGGGCTCAAAAAAAGGACGTGTATAGTGAAAAGAAATCAACCTTGTTGTTATGCACCTTGCCATCATCATGGGATGCATGTTGCATGTCTATTAGCAATAGTGCACCCAGTGATAAATTGGTCTAGGATGGCATATGTGGAGCATTGTTGAGTGAAGAGATAAGTAGAAAGTCTATGGCTGACACTCAAACTGGAGTAGTGTATATAGTGTTCATGATTCTTACCAAGGAAAGAATCATCAATGTGCCTAGATTAAAAGAATGGCCAATGGAATAAGAGTATAAGTAAATCAAGGAGGAGAGAGATGCAAAAATGACATCATTGATGCAAGGAGTAGGGTTCTTGTTTCTATCTTCATGTGTCCAAGAGTATGTTTCTATATGAGGACGAATATTTAGTATATTAGGACGAATATTTAGTAAGAGGGGTGGTTAATTTGCTTGAATTTGAAAGATAAAACATTTGAAAGATAAGCCGACTACATGGATATGGTTCAATTGAACATGGAGTAATAATCATGAAATACACGTAAAGAGTTGGTATTTCAGTTCAAATAGATCAGCTTGAACCTTGGATTACTTGTAGAGGCAATGGATAGTTTGGGTGTAGATCAGGATATGTAGTACCAATGATTTGATGAAACCTTGCATCAAGCAGGAGAGCTTGATAGTCTAGTTAAGATATCAAACAAGAGAGTTTTGCAAGAGTGTGGAGGTTTGGAAAAAATGTTAGGGCTTAACACGGACCTTGATTTTCTCAATGGACATGCAAATCTAAGTTGCCCATTTAACATTAGAGAAGGGTTGAGAGCATTGAACGTGGTATATCTGTTTTGGACGGCCTTGCCGAGCAAACGTTTTCTTATCCAATGTTATTTCTATTGCGGAAATCTAAAAATCTATGTGTAGCAAGCAAACAAGAAGAATACAACTACTTTTTAAACATACAAATTATACCCTTTAATTATAAAAAATTATATCTCAACAAAATATACATTTCATAGCCCTTTGCTTTCCAAATTGTACCAATGCACAATTCGAACAACCAAAAGCATGTTCAAGATCAAAAAATGGATTTCATCCATGTCAAAACTCATAGAAGTGATAAATTCCAATGCTTTACTGGGACATTTTTAAGTACGTATGTGGCACACACAAGAACCTCAAGGGGGAAAAAAATTTAGGTGAGGCTTGAATTCTGCCCATGAAGCTTGCCAGTTCCATGAGGGAGTTCTTCTTATCAACAAAACCATTCCATAAAGGTGTATATGAAACTATATGATTGTGCTTTATCCCATGCTCAACTTGAAATCAACTCAATCAGCTATAAAAAATCTAATTCCCTCTCAATCGAAATTGAGGGTTTCAATTTTAAAACTAACAATTATTTGACTATAACCAAGAACTATTTGAAGGACAAAACCACTTAGAATTTTTATTCGAGTGGATAGACTATTTTTTTAATAGATATTAAGATCAACAAAGTATTAAGATCAACAAAGTATTCTGTAAGATGATGTTTTCTTTCTTCTCCAATATCTCTAGCACATATGATGGATAACGGGATATGTTACAAAGATATTTCATTGGGATTCTTTGACATATATTACCCATAGAGTGATGGTTTTCGAATTGAACTCAAGACGTACCAACTAGGAGTACTATGGCCTAACCACTTGCCCAAAAGCCATGGTCAAAGGTTACTTCCTAATCCTCCCTCTTAGGGTGTTGTTCAACCATTTCTTGCCCATCATTTCTTGAGTCTAACACTCTCTTCCCCTTCTAGAGATCATTTTCCTCAATGATCAATTCTTGATCTCCCCTTGAATTGATGTCCTCACCCTTTCACAGTCTCTTGAACCTTCTTGTTCTCACCCTTGCACAATCTCTTGAACCTTCTTGTTCTCAACCTTGGTCTCTTGAACCTTGCCTTTCCCCTTCTTGGCCACTTGCCTATGGACTTGCCTTCCTCTCAACCTTAGTGTCTGGAGCCTTGCGTTTTTGCTTCTTTCCCACTTGCCTACGGAATTGTGTTACTCTCAACCTTGGTATCTTGAACATTGTCTTTCTACTTCTTGGCCACTAGCCTATGGACCTGCCTTGCTATCAACCTTGGTCTCTCGAAGCACTTTCTCATCCATAAAAAGTATCTTGGATCCTCAATCTAGTGAATCCATTGGAATGTTGATCCCAAAAGCTTTCAACCTTGGTATCTTGAACCCTACCTTTCTGCTTCTTGGCCACTAGCCCATGCACCTCCCTTGCTCTCAACCTTGGTCTCTTGAACATGTTTCTCACCCATCCAAGATATCGGGGATCCTAAATCTAGTGCTTCCATATTTGGTCTCCTCATTCGGAAAGCTTCCCAAGGCTATCTTACACATCTAAATCCGACCTATGAATTGAAAAATACCCTATAATCATTGTTGGGCCCACCTTTGAAAGTGACATGCATGCCTTTCATCCACCTTTCCCAAGCCTACTTCTTAGGCTCTGATACCGATTCTAGGAATTGAACTAGAGACCCATTGACTAGGAATTATCTCCATTTCAAACATGTGAGGATTGAACTAAATACCTAGATCAATTAACTCCATTTCAAATATGTGATTGATTGTATGTGATCCTTCATGGACTAGAGTTGATAGAAGAGTGAAGGCAATGGGTTTAAGAAGTAATCTGCAGCTGTTCTTAAAAGCACAGTCTAGTTAAGATATCAAACAACAGAGTTTTGCAAGAGTGTGGAGGTTTACACAAAATGTTAGGGCTGAACATGGACCTTGATTTTCTCAATGGACATGCAAATCTGATTTGCCCATTAACATTAGAGAAAGGTCGAGAGCATTGATAAAGGAGTCGAATCCAAATAGTAATAGTTCATTGGTTGCACTATAGAGCATTACATAAGTATTTTAGAGGAAGTTTGTAAAAGTAGGAGATTTAGTGCTTGCTAGCATTGAAGGTGGTATGTTTGTTTTTGAAGGACTTACAAAACAAACGTTTTCTTATCCTATGTTATTTCTATTACAAAAATCTAAAAATCTATGTGTAGCAAGCATTCAAGAAGAATACAACTACTTTTTCAAAATACAAATTATACCCTTTGATAATCAAAAGTATATCTCAACAAAATATACATCTCATAGCCCTTTGCTTTCCAAATTGTACCAATGCACATTTCAAACAAGAAAAAGCATGTTCGAGATGAGAAAATGGATTTCATCCATGTCAGACCTCATAAGAGTGATAAATTTCAATACTTTTATTACATTTTTAAAAACGTATGTGGCACACACAAAAACCTCAAAGGGGGAAAAAAAGTTAGGTGAGGCATGACTTCTAACCATGCAGATTTCCATTTCCATGAGGAAGTTCTTTTTCTTATCAACAAAACCATTCCATAAAGGTGTATATGAAATTATATGATTGTGTTTTATACCATGCTCAACTTGAAATGAATTCAATCAGCTATACGAAATCTAATTGCCTCTCAATCGAAATTGAGGGTTTCAATTTTAAAACTAACAATTATTTGACTATAACCAAGAATTATTTGAAGTAGAGTGATGGTTTTGGAGTTTAACTCAAGAGCTAGCAACTAGGAATACTATGGGCTAACTGCTTGCACCAAAAGCCATGGTTGAAGATTACTTCCTAATCCTCCTCTTAGGGTGTTGTTCAAGGATTTTGTGCCCATCATTTCTTGAGTCTAACACTCTCTTCCCCTTCTAGAGATCATTTTCCTCAACGATCAATCCTTGATCTCCCCTTGAATTGATGTCCTCACCCTTGCATAGTCTCTTGAACCTTCTTGTTCTCACCCTTGCACAATCTCTTGAACCTTCTTGTTCTCAACCTTGGTCTCTTGAACCTTGCCTTTCCGCTTCTTGGCCACTTGCCTACGGACTTTCCTTCCTCTCAACCTTAGTGTCTTGAGCCTTGCATGTATGCTTCTTTCCCACTTGCCTACGGAATTGTGTTACTCTCAACCTTGGTATCTTGAACATTGTCTTTCTACTTCTTGGCCACTAGCCTATGGACCTGCCTTGCTATCAACCTTGGTCTTTCGAACCTCTTTCTCACCCCATACAAGGTATCTTGGATTCTCAATCTAGTGATTCCATTGGAGTGCTCATCCCAAAAGCTTTCAACCTTGGTATCTTGAACCTTGTCTTTCTGCTTCTTGGGCACCAGCCCACGGACCTGCCTTGCTCTCAACCTTGGTCTCTTGAACTTGTTTCTCACCCATGCAAGATATTTGGGATCCTCAATCTAGTGCTTCCATTGGTCTGCTCATTTCGAAAGCTTTCCAAGGCTATCTTACACATCTAAATCAGACCTATGAATTGAAAAATTCCCTATAATCATTCTTGGGCCCAGCTTTGAAAACGACATGCATGCCTTTCATCCACCTTTCCCAAGCCTATTTCTTAGGCTCTGATACCTATTCTGGGAATTGAACTCAAGACCCATTGGTTAGGAATTACCTCCATTTCAAACATGTGAGAATTGAACTCAAGACCTAGATCAATTAACTGCATTTCAAATATGTGAATTGATTGTATGCTATCCTTCATGGACTCAAGCAAGCAACATTCATTTTGGAATGCAACTACACTGAATACTTTGGCATCTTGAATGAGATTCCTATCATTTTTTGTGTTAATTTTGTTTGTTGTTTATAGAATGCATTGAATGCGATTTTCCACAATGCAAAAATGAGATCATTGATGCAAGGAGTAGAGCTCTTGTTTCTATGTTCATCTATCCAGAAGTATGTTTCTATATGAGGAAGAACGTTTAGTAAGTGGGGTGGTCAATTTGCTTGACTTTGAAAGATAAAACATTTGAAAGATAAGCCGACTACATGGATATGGTGCAATTGACCATGGAGTAATGTCATGAAATACACGTAAAGAGCTGGTATTTCAGTTCAAATAGATTAGCTCGAACCTTGGATTACTCGTAGAGGCAATGGATAGTTTGGGTGTAGATCAAGATATGTAGTACCAATGATTTGGTGAAACCTTGCATCAAGCAGGAGAGCTTGATAGAGTTCTATACGAGGATAGGTAACACTTTCGCATGAATGGAAACTAATGCCCCCATAAGTCGAGAGTTGATAGAAGAGTAAAGGCAATGGGTTTAAGAAGTAATCAGCAGCTGTTCTTAAAAGCATAGTCGTGTTAAGTTATCAAACAAGAGAGTTTTGAAAGAGTGTGGAGGTTTGGACAAAATGTAAGGGCTGAATACGTACCTTGATTTTCTCAATGGACATGAAAATCTAAGTTGCCCATTTAACATTAGAGAAGGGTCGAGAGCATTGATAAAGGAGTCCAATCGAAATAGTAACAGTGCATTGGTTGCACTATAGAGCATTACATAAGTATTTTAGAGGAAGTTTGTAAAAGTAGGAGATTTAGTGCTTGCTAGCATTGAAGGTGGTATGTCTGTTTTTGACGGCCTTGCCGAACAAACGTTTTCTTATCCTATGTTATTTCTATTGCAGAAATCTAATAATCTATGTGTAGCAAGCAATCAAGAAGAATACAACTACTTCATTTTATATTTCTTTTAAAATATGTTTAGGGAGATGGAAGTCACCTTTTTGATCGAGGGTTGAGTCATCGAAGGTATGTTGGTAAGGGCAAACAATGTGTGTTCAATTTTTGGGGTCTCATTGAGTATAAGAGCTTCGCATTTTGAGATATCTGCACTTAGTAGTTCAATTAACAACAAAAGAATAAACATGACACCCTTCCTTGGGTAGTGCGATGGGAAGTTTCAAGGATTGAGTCAATCTATGCATATAGTACTGTCGATGATCAAAAGAAAATATTGGACTTGGAACGAACATAAGCTAATCTCCTTAACACATCAGAGAGGACCATGATAAGCTGTGTTTACAAGCAACTACCATATTGGTACAGTATGATTAGAATAAGAAGGAACTACATACTACATATGATTAGAAATCGCAATTTACAAATTTCAGTTAGCCTTGTGTTTACTGTACTAATGATCTAAGAGAGATTTTTAAGCCTTCTATCAAGACGCTTTGTTGTGGAAAATTTGTTGCATGTTTCGTCATCGCCAGACGTCAAGTCTTTACGGCATTGACAAAAGCGGGATTTGAAACTCTCCTATCATGATCCTTTGTTGGGCATAATGAATTGCTTGCAACCCATCAAAATCCGATGTTTCTTTGGAGTTCGACACTGGAGATGACATGTGAATTTGTCGTTGCATTGGTTGGGGAAATGTTCTTAAGTCTCCTCCACAGATGATCTGTCGAGAATGGCAACTTGGTTCTGGTCTGTCGAAATACGACATCGGCTCGGAGCCTGATATTAAGGGTGGCATGTTAAGCTCTGTATAAGAGTTTGGCTGGAGAGAAATTTCAAAGTCCCCTACGATGATGCTTTGCTGATGATGGCAAGCTGGTTGCCATCTATCGAAACATGGCATTGGTTGGAAAATTGATACTGGAGATGGCATGTGAAGTTCTCCTGGATTTGGCTGAGAAAAAGCTCCAAAGTATCCTTCACACATGCTCTGTTGGGGATGGCAGCTAGGTTCTGGTCTTCCAAAACATGCCGTTGGCTGAACACCTTTGATTGGGAATGGCATGTGAATCATATGAGAGGGTATAAGAGGTGGAGCTACCTCTCCTACTGGCTGCAGAAAAGCTCCAAAGTCCCCTATGGAGGTGCTCTGTTGGGGGTGGCAATATGGTCCCAGTCCGTAAAAGTATGGCATTGGTGGAAAACCTGAATACACTGAAGATGGCGTGTAAACTTGTTTGGGCATTGGTGCTCCTAATATGTTGCATTGTGGCATTGGCTCTGATATTGAAGGTAATGTGTAAACTTCTGTAGGCATTATGTTTTCTGAAGGGCTGAATTGACAGGATACAGGAGGAGGAGGAAGTATACAACTACCACTTGGGCAATCTACAAAAGGGAGCATTCCGTATTGAGGCCCATCTATGGCAGCTGTTTTCTGTGCAAACATATTTTCTAGCTGCGCATGGCGGATTTCCTTCGGTTGGGCTACAGCAACATATATAGGTCTTCCAAATAGTATGGATTGATAATCAGAAAGAGCACTTTGAGCTTCTTGAGGTGAAGAGAAGCACACAAAGCCAAACCCTTTACTAAGTCCTTTCTCATCAAGCATCACCTTGGCTGAGATTATGTTACCATGAATTGAGAAGTGTTCACAAAGGGCTTTGTCATCAACGAGGTCAGCTAAGTTCTTCACGTAGAGGTTACATCCTTTATACTTCTGAGTTCGCTCTTCGAACTGACGCTGCAACATCCTCTCTCGTTCAGCCTTCTTTTGAGCTTGTGCAACATATAAAGCCTTCGAGCCTAAAATTTTTCCATTCATTGATTTCAGTGCATTCTCTGCACTTTCTTTAGTCTTGAAGCTCACAAATCCAAATCCTTTAGAATTACCATCTGCATCTTTCATGATGATGAGGCTTGTGATTTCACCATATCCATGGAATTCCTCCTTCAAAGCCTCTTCTGTGATTTCACGGCCAATGTTCTTGATGTAGAGATTTGTCTCAGCCTCCACATACCTTTTCGGATCAAATTTTGCAACACATAGTATTTTCCCCTTAATTTCAGCTCCGTCCATTTTCTGAATACTTAGATTTGCTACCTCTTCGGTCTCAAATTGCACAAAACCATATCCATTGCTTCTGCCATCGTTCAGTGACACTTCGCAAGAAGCCACCTTCCCAATTGGTGAGAAGATACCGCGTAGTTCTGTGTCGCCGATGGATTCATGAAGCCCCTTGACAAAAACCTTGCCTATACAACTCTCTTCGGATGGATTTGCGTTTGAATCACACATTAAAATTCTGATGGGCTGTCCATTGACCAGTGTGTTCTGTAGAGATTGAGAAGCTTGAACAATGGAATTTCTATCCACAGAGGGTTGGAAATGAACAATCGCGTTGCAAACGGAGTTCGTCGAAGAAACTGATGGGCGAATTATCTGAATGGAAGCAACTGGACCGAACCCAGAAAACAGGTCGTGGAGATTGGCTTCCTCTGTGCTAGAATGAAGCCCGCTGATATGTAAGAAGATGGTTTGAGAGCTCACCTCACTTGCCATCGTCTTCCTCTTTCGATATTTCCGGATGCGAGAACAATGGTGGTCGGACAATGTTTGACACAGAGAACTCTGCGCCAACAGAACACAACAACAGCTCGTGTTGATTCAGCTCGTGCTCTTGAATAACAACGCCGTGCTCGAGTTATAACCACCGCCGCACTTGACAGCCCAGAGGTAATACTGGCGGAGTCGAGGTTCAGCTTGCTTATTTATTGACGATGCTCGTTGCTTTTCGTTTATGGAAAAGCAGGTGCGTTTGCTTTCGGGAAGTCGTTCAAATTTATGGACGATCTTCATTGCTTTCCGCTTATCAAAAAGCACCTGCTTTCGTTTCCATAAGCTTTTCGCATAAGCGTTTGGTTTCAAAACAAGGTAAGATTGACTGTTAGTCAGACGCTTGAAAAACGTTTCTAATTGATCGTCACTTGAACATGTTTGATTTTCATGCGCTTTTGGAATTATATGATTTTCATGCACTTTTGGAATTATATGTTTGATGTATGGATGCATTCTACCCAATCCATGTGTCCAGCGCCTCATATTCTATGTTCACCAGCCCTATATATTTCAGATGATTTCTCTCTTCCTCCATTTGCTTCACGGATTAACTTGATAGCTAGCATATTCTCTTACATACACACATACTTACATACATACACACACATATATCACCAAGAACATGGTCCATTAGCATTTGAGGATGTATAAATATTTGAATAGATAGTCAATGCGTTTTGGTTATGCTTTACAGGTCTCAAGCAAGAAGTATACACCCCTTGCTTATTTATGTGACCTTATATTGTTTATATCATCAAGAGAAGAATTTTAATCTTTTCAAGGTCATTTTTTACTCTACCTAATAAGTTACTCAAGAAATTTAACCACATATAGCTTTTTCTTTTCATGTGAAGTTGAGCAATTAGGATTTCATTTATTGCATGCTTGTTTTCTGGGGATCAAATAGTAATTTATCAAAATCAAAAGTAATAAGAAAATATAAATAAAACATATTTGATCTGGACCACCATTCTCTTTGTGCCACTTAGATTTTTTTTTCTAATATCTTTAGAGACCAATCACCTCAAGCTTTATTAGAAAGATTCAAGTCCATCAAGTTTTCAAGGAGTCAAAAACAATCTCCATCTTTTGTGATTTGATAGTCTCTTATGAAAACAAAATCAACAATGCCTTAACAATGGAGTTGGCATGGTCAATCACAAACTTTTGCACATTCTATAAAATTTCCAAAGCCTCAAAAAAGTTTTTGATAGTTTGATCTTCATTTTTTATAGTCACTTTAATATCATGATCATAATTTTGCAGGTGTATAATGTCATTACATTCTTGAGTTTTTAAGCCTTGAATTTTTAATTTTTTGAAAAAGGAAGTTCAGTGGAAGCCTAGTCTCCCTTGCTTGAATTAAGTTAAAAACAATTGTACAACGATGGGGCATAGTGCCCTTGGGATCCCCAATATCCCACAAAGCAGAGGTAGGATTGCCTAAAGGTGCAACAATGGTGGCAGTGATGACAAGGATTCAAAAAGAAAACTAAGTATTAGTAGAAGTTACAAATAAGATTGATGCGTTTTTTGTCACCCTCATGGACGGTCCATTTACTGTTGATGTTCTTATTTTTCAAGAAACCAATCCTATGGTATCTAAAGGAGGGGAACTTCATACAATTACATATTCTCCTGTCTAACTGATCAAGGGATCTATCAATAGACCATTCTTTCTAGTGGCCTTGAATTTTTAGCATTTAATAATAAAGATTATGCCCTTTGCTTTCCAAATTGTATCAATGCACATTTCAAACAATCAAAAGCATGTTCAAGTTCAGAAAATGGATCTCATCCATGTCAAACCTCATAAGAGTGATAGATTTCAATGCTTTAGTGGGACATTTTTTAACTACATATGAAGCACACATAACAACCTCAAGAGGATAAATAAAATTAAGGTGAGGCTTGACTTCTGACCATGAAGCTTGCCATTTCCATGAGGGAGTTCTTTTTCTTATCAACAAAACCATTCAATAAAGGTGTATAGGAAACTATATGATTGCGTTTTATCCCATGCTCAGCTTGAAATGAGTTTAATCAGCTATACGAAATCTAATTCCCTCTTAAATTGAAATTGAGGGTTCCTATTTTACAAACTAACAATTCTTTGACCATAACTAAGAATTATTTGAAGTACAAAACAACTTTGATTTTTTATTCGAGTGGATAATTTTTTTTTAATAGATATTAATATCAAAAAATTATGCTCTAAGATGATGTCTTCTTTCTTCTCCAATATCTCTAGGACATATGATGGGTAAGCGGATATGTTACAAAGATATGTTCACTCGGATTCTTTGTTATATCTTACCTATGGAGTGATGGTGTGAGAATTGATCTCAAGACCTACCGGCTAGGAATAGGATGGGCTAACCACTTGCCCTAAAAGCCATGGTTGAGGATTACTTCCTAATCCTCCCTCTTACGATGTAGTTCAACAATCTCCCTCCTGTCATTTCTTGAGTCTAACAGATGGCGAGCTTATGTTGCATGATCATGAGAGGTTGGATCATACATATGTTGAGTATTAAGATATATGAAGTGGATAAATTAGACAATGAGGTGATGTGTTTTGTTGCCCCAATATCAAAGAACTAAGCATTCAAAGTCATTGTAGCAAGAAAATGTTCATGATGGGAGGATGTACCATAACAACATTCATACTTGGCTACTACAAAACTAAAACATATTGCATCTTCTGCACCACTTTCACCATTAACGTTCTACATGCCCTTTTTTATTGATACTTTGTGCATAATATATATCCACAATGGGTAGGTAGAACTATCTAAATTCTCATCAACACTAAACATCATTGTCACTCTAGCACAATGGCAAGTACCAACGTGAGGAGATCCACATCATTAATGTCAATCCACGGAGATATGAGGACTAGTATGAACATTGTGAGCAAGTGAAGGCACAAGTGTGTGAGTGAGGAGCACATAGGCATGCACACACATACACACACACACAAGGTAAGAGCAAAGAGTGGAACAATGGAAGGTCTTCGATTAAAAAAGAAATCTCTTACAAAAGCTCAAATCTATAATAAGCTAACCTCGAAAATGAGCTCTCTAGCTCTTTTTAAAGTTTTTTGAGTGGTTTTGGCCCTCTTCAGACCTAGTGTCGAACCTAGTTAAAAATTAGGTTCCAAGGCTTATTTGGGGGCTTAAACGGAGTCTAAAAATTATGAAAATTGATATGTAGCTATTTCTAGTACTCATCAAGCTCAAGGACTCCTTGGCTTGAACAAAATGGAGTTGCAAAAATGTGAAGTGGTATTTACAATGGTTTTTTATGATGAAAATCACTATTTTTATAGGGATTTCTTCTTAAAATTTGATATATACTTCTTGGAGCTCCCTACATGCTCCGTCTCCTTGTGTGTCCACTTCTTTGTTCTCTTTAGGTCCACGCAAATACATCTCTATATTCCCTTAACAAAGCAACAAGCTCTGCTTCTTCTTTTGTAATTAGGTCTTCTCCTATGTACGTACATTGCTCTTCGTTCTCTTCAATGGTTAATGCTACAATTTTTTTGGTCTTTTCTTTATTTTCATATGCTTCTCCAATAATGGCCTCTCTCTTAGGCATTTGTACTAAAATTTTTTGGTCGTCAACTTCATATTTCTTGAAATTCACTAGTACTTCGAACAATGATTCCTCCTCTACTTGTTTCACTGCTTTTCTTTTCTTTTTCTTTTGACTACCTTCACTTCCATCCTTTGAACTTATAGTTTTAATGCTTGTAAGAGGTTCTTCTTCTTTTTGGGTAAACACTCCTATGTCTTCGAGATAGTGCTCCTCAGAGTCAAAGAAACTATCCATCACAATGGGCTCTAGATCATCGTCATCCTCTTCTTCTTCTATGACATCACTAGGTTCACATTCTTCTAGCAAGGGCTCACACATGAACATTGAGATATCATAACCCTCCTCATCACAATGAGGTGTCCACTGTTCTTCATTGACAAATGTCCATGGTGGCTAAGATTTTCACCCAACCATGAGGCTCAAAATCCTCATCTGGAAAGATCATTGGTGTGTATGCTAGGTCTCTAACTAGTCTGTCTCCTTGGGAGTTCCTTCTTCTCTCGCTTTTAGATGTTTTTCCTCCTCCTCTACAAATTTACACATCCACAAGTGAGTATCTTCATGCATCCAAGATGGATCAGGAGAACTTTCAGAATGCCCAGAGATCCAATCTTCTTTCACCTTGTGGATAGGATTCCATTGTAGGGGTGGTACATCTCTAAAGGTATAATCCTTCAAATTGACCTTGGTTGTGACCCCTAAGTGCTCTAAGTACAAGGAGTTGGTTCCCCAATCTTGTCCTATTTTCACTTGTCATACGAAGGGTCTTCCTAGGATCATCTCATAGACATTCTTTTTTCCAAAGTCACATATAGAAAAGATGTGTTCAAACTCTACACCACAAGTGGTTAGAGTTATCCCTTCTAGCAATCCTAGAGGTCTTTCAACATGACCGTCGTGATTGGAAGATAAGTATTACCTTCTTTACCCTTACTCATGTCACCTATTTTGTCTAGAGTTATGCCTGGTACTTTCTGCTTAGAGCCTGCTTTTGACACATTGGATCCAACTTCTGGAACTTGATTTGTCGCATGATTCCACAACTCAAGTTTCACTTTGAGAAGCCTCTTCTAAGGTGAGATGATATTGAACCCTAGTTTTCTTCATGACTTCAGTGATTCTTGGAACCACTGAATCTTCATTTCTTACCATTATTGTGGGATCTGTGATTTGTAGAGATTCAGATTCTCATGGGCTTGTGAATTGTGGCAATTCTTGTAAAGAATTAGATTCAAAATCTAATTTTTCATCTTCTTGTTGCTCTACTTTGTGTCCGTAAATAGATGGAGTGTCTTGGGGAAATTGATCATGAAGATCATCAATCATTAGGGGAAAAAATGAACCCTGCATGGGCCTTTTAGATTAGAGGGTGATTAGTGATGGACCAATGAGAGGAGGGTGGTGGACACAGTCTAGTCTCTTAATCAACTAGGCTAGGTATATGCTTCCCTTGGTTTGGGCTAGTCAAAACCACCTAAACATGTCAAAATGCATGGTTTTTTCCTTCAAGAAGTTTTTGAAGGACATGGGATTCAAATACAACCCTTGGATCTTTAAAATCAATAACTAGGCTCATTTCTTGAGAAATGGGTTGCTTAATATTATAGGCCTTAGATCTTGTTTACATGTAATGGTTATGGTTGCAAGTTAAAGAAGAAAAGGTGCCTAAAATTTGGGCCATTGGATTTGGAAAGAATCTAGTTAAATGGATCACTAAATCGTCAATCTCCACCCTTAAAGTTTGCTTCCATCCAACGGTTGAAAAGCTACGTGTCCCACAAAGTTCCTTGCATGAAAGTTTGGACGTTTGTCTTTTAGTGATAGTCATTGTGTAGCTATTTTGTCATTTAGTGCTAGAGCATTGGGTTTCAATCTCTACCATCCATACTAAATGAGATCCAACGGTACAAATTCCATGCAACTTCGATATTTTACTCTCTCTCTGGCCATCCAACCAAAAAATCTAAGGGCTAGAAAAGCACACAAATCTTCTAATGGATTTTATTCTTTATTTTAATATACAATGCCACTGGTGGCTTTTCCCTGCCTCTTAATCCACCTACTTAACCATTTTAATTCCCATAAATTAGGAATCCTTACGAGGCCCATGCAAGGTTCAATTTTTCCCCTAATGTTTCAAGAATAGGAGGGGGATCCCTTCTCCTTGGCCAATTTCTCTTCTTGTATTTCTTGCAAGAACTCTTGAAAGTACTCTTGAATTGAAAGAGGTGTTCCATCATCCGTGGAATTAGGAACACAAGCTTTTGTGGTGGTGATTTTTCTCTTTCAAAAACTATTTGAGCCTACAGAGGTAAAGAAACTTGCATCTTGTTTACCAACTGCTCTAATCTTTCTAGAAAGCCCTGGAAATGCAAACTCGATTTCACAGAATTTGTCTGATTGAATAATTGATTGGCCTGGAATATAGCTTGAGCTAACTCTATGATTTTCATGCACATTTTTGTCTGTTCAATCTCTAAATCTGCTCTAGGGTAGCTCTTATCTAGGTTTGCAGTTGTTGACCCTTCTTGAACTCGAGCTTGGTTGGCCTTAAACATCATGTTCAAGTCTTTTGGGGTTGGATCTACAAGAACAGACCCTGGTTGCCGTCTATGCACAATGGTTGGTGGGGTGGGATGAGGTGGAGTAGTTGGAGTTTGGCATGCCAGGGGTTTTGAGGTGCAATGTCTCTATTTTTGTTTTTGCATCTTTCAAGCTTTCTTCTAGTTTGGATAACTTTTTAGTCCATTTATGGTTGGCCATTTCTCTAGTATCCTTCCATGTTCTTGTTTTTCTCTTACTAGGCTCTCTTGATTCACTTGACTCTGATGGTTCAGTTGTTTCAGCCTATTGTAAGGCTTGTGTCCTTGTAACTGCCTATACATTAGCCATGTTCATGCTACTTGAACCTGAATCCACCACTAAGCTTACCACATTAATGGGCATAACCTTGGGTGCACTAGAGGGGTTCCTCGGACATTCTCTTGGGAGATGTTCTTTACTGCACTCAGGGCAAAAGCCCTATATTGTGATGTTATGTCCTTGTCATGGAGCTGGTGAGTGGGGACATTCACGCATGAAATGGTCACCCTTACATCCAAAACATGGTCCTCTAAGGGCTTGTGGTCTCACTTGTCTCAATTGGGGCCTAGGGTTAGCATTTGTATACATGACATTGGAGTATTGTGGCTCCCAATTTCGTTCCATAGGTGGTGTCTTGTATTGATACGCATGAGTCTCACTATGCTCAAGTGACTATGTGTAATAAGCTCATGGACTTTCCTCATGGGTGTAGTCAAAACTCGCAGCATGAGAGTAATTTTCTGAGACTAACGGGGTTATTGGCACCAATGCTCTATTAGGGTTTTCCTCTGCCACTACATACTTAACTAGAATCACATTAGTAGGAGGTGGTGGTTGGTTTCTTGAGACTGTTTGTGGCCCATATGGTGCTTGATATTGTTGTTGGTATTGGGGTTGATATTGTTGTGGCCTATGATATGGTTGTTGGTATTGATTCTAATATCTACCCTGTTTGGCAAGGTCTCTCTCTCTCTCTCTCTCTCTCTCTCTCTCTCTCTCTCTCTCTCTCTCTCTCTCTCTCTCTCTCTCTCTCTCTCTCTCTCTCTCTCTCTCGTCTTGATCTCGACACAAATATGCCATGAGAAATTAAATTTCTTTTTTAACAGTCCAGAGCATCGCTTATACGACGCTCTAGAATACCAGGATGTTGTGTATGCGACTCTCTAGCGTCGCAAGCAGTTTGCCAATGTAGTTAAAAATGTCGTTGACTAGCAAAACTTTTTGCGACGCATATTTTTAGCGTTGCATAAGCGACACCATGCATCGCTTATGCGACGACACATCTTTTTTTTTAATAAAACAAGGCTCGTCGCATATGCGATGCTAGCATCGCATAAGCGATGAGACCCACTTTTTTTTCATTCGGGGGCATCGCTAATGCCCCTATGTCTAGTAGTGTGATGTTTCCAAACTCATCTGTCCTGTATGGTAAGCTAGTCACCACATACATGGTTCCTTCCTCATCAATGTATGAACCCTCTTTGAACTTGACCACTAGGTGTTCGTGTCCGAAGGGTTGATCGGGACTTTTGAGTTGGACCACTGATCGCCTCAAACCATCCTCATAGATGTGTGCACCTAATTGGTTGGTCCTAATGTATTCCAATTGTGTTTTATAGGGACCTTTCGGTGTCTGTAAATAGGCAACACCTGAGCTACCTGTGGGTCTCTTCATGCTAAAAGACATTTCAGAATCACTTGTTTCCGAACTTAGTATGTAGGGATAACCACTTTGTTGTTGTGCCCTCGACCTAGCTATATGGTTGACACTAGCCTCAGAAGATCTAATGCTCTATCTATCCTTTCTTAGGTGTCTGCTAGATCTAAGGTTCATAGCTTGTCTACTAGTCACAATTTTTCCTTTGGTATTGCTCAAAATCCTTTGGAGCCCCCTTGGCTTCCTAATCTCACTTGAAGGTCAACTTCAAAATACTATACCTAAAACTCCACATATTAGTTTTACAAAAACCAGCTGACATTTTGTAGGATTTGAAACGATTTTCCAATGAACCCAAAATCTCAACAAAGGGATTTCGTATGAAAACGTTATCTCAGTTCAGGGCTCTGTGGGTTTAAACAGGCAAACAGGATCTCTCTAGGATTACTTCAGAATAGACAATACACGATACTTAGGAACTATCGGTGATACTTGGGGCAACGATACATGATACCTAAGACAAACGATACACAATACCTTAGTCTAGATGATACATGATATCAGTCCTAACGATACGATACTTAGGATTGACAATACTTGGAATTCAACGATACGATACTTGGTTCCAACATGATACACGATACTCGAGTGTGCAATGATACATGATACCAAATTTCCATGATACGATACTTGAGCTACCATGATACATGATACTAACCATTTGGCGATACATGATACACAGGGGAATGATACGATACCTGGCTTGGCATGATACACAATACATGATACCTGCACTCAAACGATATGATAATGCATGGTCAGGGTAAAAAATGCAACTGAAGTATCACGATACTCAACCGAACGATACATGATACCAAATAATCCACAATACGATACTTGTATATTCACGATACACGATACCATGATTCATGATACATGATACCACAATACATGATATTCAACCCAACGATACACGATACACATGAGATATCATGATGCACGGGGAGACGATACAGAATACTCGACAAATATCATGATACATAGGAGTTCTGGTATCACAATACCTAAACTCAACCGGTCATGATACTTGGAGCTTTTGAAGTCCAAATTAAATTTTTTTTGTAAATATGTGTACCTTATGTCCTGCTTGTCATCCCTATGTACCTGTAGATGCAAAATCCCTCTCAAAATCATCCACATTACACTCGCGATACATGTTGCAGGTCATCTCATGCACTTGATTGGTCACTTAGATTTTTGGTGGTTTGAGAGTGTGAGGCTCATTATTTCCTCCACATTTCAGTTCGGAACTCTCTCTAGACTCCTTGCATAGCCATGAATGAAGAAAAAGAGGCTAAAATAGGGAATGTATAGTCAAAAACCGAAACAAAAATCTGAGAATATGAAGATGGGAGAGGTTGGTGATGATGATGATGGAGGTGGAAAACAATCAGAAACTGAACAGAAAAGGACTAATTTTTACCATCCAACATTGTGGCTCTACGTTTTACCATCACATGCTCGTCCTCAAAGCTCTCTCCCAAGCAACGGTGCCAAATTTGGTGCCACTCTAGCACAATGGCAAGTACCAACGTGAGGAGATCCACCTGTCAATCCGTGGAGATGTGAGGACTAGTATGAAGACCATGAGCAAGTGAAGGCACAAGTGCATGAGTGAGAAGCACACATGCATGCACACACATGCACGCACACATGCACACAAGGTAAGAGCAAAGGGTGGAACAATGGAAGGTCTTCGATTACAAAAGAAATCTCTTACAAAAGCTCAAATCTCTAACAAGCTAACCTCAAAAATGAGCTCTCTAGCTCTTTTTATAGTTTTTTGAGTGGTTTTGGCCCTATCTAGACATAGTGTCTGGCCTAGTTAAAAATTAGGTTCCAGGGCTTATTTGGGGGCTCAAATGGAGTCTAAAAATTATGAAAATTTATATGTAGCTACTTCTTATACTCCTCAAGCTCAATGACTCCTTGGCTTCAACAATATGGAGTTGCAAAAAATTGAAATGATATTTACAATGGTTTTTTGTGATGAAAATCTGTATTTTTATAGGGATTTCTTCTAAAAATTTAGGGGTTTCCTCTAAAAATTTGACATATACTTCTTGGAGCTCCCTACATGCTCCATCTCCTTGTGTGTCCACTTCTTTGATGCACTTTCATGCTTGTGTTTGACCTTGAGTTCCAACAATCATGGATGTTAGTGGTGACCGAATAACAAAAATCGAGTTTCTACTGGCAAAATCAAATTCAAGTGCCCTATGAGGCTTCGTAATACCTGTAGTAAATCTCACAATACCTATACTGACATGTGGAAACCCAAACAAGAAAACTACACAAAAATATGAAACTTTCTACAAAATATTCATGATAGGGTAAAAAAATCCGCAATGATCCTAGATACAAATTGTAAGATACAAAAGCTCTTCAAGCTTTTTAGAAGTACACATGAACCTAATAATGTCCAACAAACCTTATGAGAACTCACTAATCAGCTTTAATACCAATTTAATGGACGTTTTGTTATGATAATACACACTATTGGACCAAGGAATTGTAGAATCCAAAGTTGATCTATATTAGTATGCTCATTATTTGGTTAGCTTTCTTAGTAGAATTGCAATGGGCTTTCACATAGTTTACACTCTCTTTTGGAAAATCTCATGTCCAGTGGAGTATTGAAGTGATCAAGCTAAACATTAGCATCCATCTTATTTATCCACCTATAGTGGATACAAGCCTAAGTCAATTTAGCCTTGTTGAAGAACACAAATGTATGAATCTAAAAAGATTAAGTGCTATAGAGAATGGTGCTAAGATCAAAACTAGAACATGCGAGAAAATGTTGAGGAGTGGCAATACCAATGCATGGCAATAATTGAATAGCACAAAAAATCTTTGTGAATTATGCTCTATGAGTCCATTTAGTTGCTAGTTTAACAACAATACCTTTGATATTGGGAAGTTTAAGACCAATACCTAGAAACCCACATGAGGTTGAGAAGGAATGATCTAAGATGAAACATGTAAAAGACAGACGTCAAAGCTATATAATGACTGTGTAGAAAAATCTTAGTTCAAATTGTAACTTGGGTCATTTTTATTTTGTACTTTTGTCTTGATCTTGTTGAGGATCCACTTCTACCTTTGCTTTAGGCATAGCAAACAGGCAGAAAATCTCTCCAATGATTCCATGACTCTTTACTACCCATTTAATGAATGAGCTTAATAAATCCTTGGTCAATGCTCTTGGGATGCCCATTATTCATGTCCAGAATAAGGGATTTAGAAACCATTCGTATTCTAGGTTTAGAAACCATTCATGATCAAGCTCTACCTAAGTCCTACAAAAAATTAACCTCTGTGTACGATCACTTCCAACAACATACATGGCATGTATGAAACTCTAAAGATTTTCAGTATCATATACTTCAACCCTCGTATTGGACACAACCAGAGATGCCAAATGCATTGGTTTTGTCTTCCTCAATGTGTTTTGAATTGTATGATATATTAATTTATTTGAAAATTCTCCAAAAGCGTATAATAGTGGCCAACGGGGAGGATCAAACCTTCTCCACCGCCTCAATGTGTGAGCATGAAGAAACCCAACCATCTTCATTGATCGGGACACATTCCTTCGCAAGTTCAGCACCACGTACGTGAGGCTGCGACGGCTTACGTGAAGCGTAATGCACGGCACATGCGTCGAATGGCAGAAATAAGGTAACCATGGCTGTCGTCAATGTGGCTGTCGCCCTAACTGTCTGTCGCGGCAATCTCGTTGCTCTATCGCCCTGATGATCGCTCATCGATCGTAATGCTCATGGTCGCTCATCGATCGTAATGCAATTGGCTCTATCATGCTCGGTGCCCGGTGAATATGTCCCTCTTTGCCATGTGTGCTCTCGGCTCTATCACACTCGGTGCCCGGTGAATGTCCCCCTTTGCCTCCGTTGTGGCAAAGAAAGACCTTTGTCGTGATAGTTTGGCGTCCTTTTGCTTTGATATTGAGTTGGAGTCTATATGATTGCAATCGCAGCTATCCTTTAACACTTAAAAAAACAAAATCGACCAAGCTCTAATCTCCCTTGCTTGAATTAAAAAAAAAAAAAACAAAAAACAATTATATTGTGAAAGGGCATAGGATCTTTCATATCCCAAAATGCAGAGGTACGACAATCCAAATGCA
>CM035419.1:110340756-110348256 GCA_020310875.1 Ceratopteris richardii | reverse complement strand
ATGGAGTTAGTAAACAGAAGAACAGGTCACTCATGGAGATGACGAGATGTATGGTCAAGATTTAGGCTTTACCACATAGTTTCTGGCTTGAGGCTGTTATGTGTGCAGCATATGTACTTAACAGGTGTCCCACTAAAGCATTGCAATCTATCACTCCATATGAGGCTTGGCATGGTCGTAAGCTATTAGTTGCTCACCTGCGTGTTTTTGGTTGTATGGCATATGCATTAGTGCCTGAACAACAATGCAAGAAATTTGATGATAAAGTAGTGAAATGTATTTTTGTTGGATACAGTTTTGAAAGCAAAGGCTATCATCTATATCATCCATAGAATAAATGCACTTCGGTTAGCCGTGATGTTGTTTTTGTGGAAGATGCTACTCAACCATTACTTTTATATACTAAGGAGACATCAGTTAGCTCCAAAGACATGTATGAGACTTTGTTGCCTCTTTTTACAGGTGGACAGTCTAGTGTTGGTCCTAATGAGGCAACTTCTTAGTCTTTATAGGTTTCATGTGATGATGCAAATCATTTCGTTTTTTATGCAGATTTATATGATGCACTTGTTGATGAGAGAGCTGATATTGAGCAGGCAAAAACTATGCCAAAATGGGTGGTGCAGACTTTGTGTGATAGCAAATTAGATGCATCTTTGTCATATTCTACTTGTTCTAGCTCTCATAGTGATTCTTTTGCATCAAATTGCTATGCTATGGCTACCTCTAGTCTCTATGATGAGAATGAGCTTGTTTCGTTTGATGAAGCACAAAATTCAAAAAATTAGATGGTTTCTATGCAATCAGAATATGATTCTATAATGAAGAATGGTACCTGGTCTTTATGTGACTTACCTCCTAGCAAGAAGGCCATTGGCCACTAAGTGGGTATACAAGCTAAAGTGTAAGCTGAATGGAATAGTTCACAAGTACAAGACTAGGCTTGTTACCAAGGGTTATGCTCAGGAAAGAGGCATTGATTTTGATGAGACCTTCGCTCCTACATGTGGAATGACTACTGTTCATAGCATCTGTGCACTTATAGCCCATCATGCTTGGAATGTACATCAGTTGGACATTAAAACTGCATTTTTGAATGGTGATTTGCATGAACAAGTGTACATTTTTTAGCCATGTGGCTTTGTGCAAAAAGGGCATGAAAATCAAGTGTATAGGTTGAAAAAGACATTGTATAGTTTGAAGCAAGCACCATGTGCTTGGTATGAAAAATACATGCCTACTTGATTGCACTTGGTTTTGAGAATATTCCAACAAAGAGAAGCTTATATTTTAAGTGTGCTAATGATGTGCTTTTGATCATTGTTGTGTATGTTGATGACATCCTGCTCATTGGTCCTCATGAGAAGCATATTGCTAATTTTAAGGCTGATTTGCATGCCTCATTTGAGATGTCAGATTTGGGGCATCTGCATCATTGTTTGGGCATTCAGTTCATGCAAGTTGATGGTGAAATAGCTTTGTGTCAAACAAAATATACTAACACATTATTGAAGCATTTTGGCCTTGATGACTGCAAACCTATTGTCACTCCAATGGAGATAGGTTTATGATTGAGTCTTCATGATGATGGAGATGCATTTGATGTTGTTCTCTATCAATAGGTTGTTGGATGCTTGATTTACTTATGCATTACTCGACCAGATATTCAGTTTTTTGTCTCAAAGATGAGCAGGTTTATGCATTGCCCAGGTAGCAAGCATTGGCAGGCAGTTAAGTGCATCTTTTGCTACTTGAGTGGTACCTGGCTTCTTGGATTGTTTTATCCCACGTGGGGATCACTACCAACAGATTTGCATGCTTTTTTTCACTCTCAATGGGCTAGTTGCTATGACACTAGTGTATCCACTAGTGGCTTTTGCTTCATGCTCGGTAGTTCATGTATGTCTTGGTTGAGCAAGAAGCAGCCTATTGTGGCCACTTCCAATTGTGAGGCTGAGTATAGGGCAGCTTTCATAGTGACTGTTGAGTGTGTGTGGCTTAGACACATGTGTTCCATGCTTGCACTGAGCACATTGAGGTGCACTATCATTGTGGCAGGGAGGCTCTCTGCTGGAGAGATCAGTTCGGCATATGTGCCCACTTCCTCCTACATGAGTGCCAGCTCCTTGTTCACTGCATCATTCCTAGGGGGGATTTTATTGATATATTTACCTAGTGATATGTGTGAACACACTAGGACCATCGAGGCACTTTTTTCCCTCTTTAGGAGGTTTTTTCTCCCCAGCTTGTATATATGTCTATAAACCTACTGGGTCATTGATCTTTGTACGTTCTAGTGGTAATACATTCACTATTGTGTGTTGTGCTCCAAGCTTCTTCTTCTTCCTTGTGTTGTTCTCATGCTTTCGCAGACCTTAAAATCCAACACAACTTTCACAGAGACATGGGTGTTACACTTATTTCTTCCTCAAGTAGCTTTGATATGAAGCTTTTCCCTATACATGGGAACTTTTTACTCTAGTCCTGACTAGACGTTTTTCACCCATGTTACCACATACACGATTCACTCATATGCAGTGGTACTTTGTACTTAGGGATATTATTCAGCTCTTACCTCAATTTAGATCATCATCAATAAAGAGAGCTATTCCCACCTTCCATCTTCTTTGTGTGTCTTGCTGCATTCGTGCTCCTTTTGTGTGCTTCTTGTGTATCTCTTGCACTTCTACACGCATCCATCTGTGGTATCAAAGTAGGTTCAGCTCCTTCTCAAGTTTTTCTTTTTTGGGTCATGGCGTGCACGCACTTCTTACAGTGCAAATCAACTTCAAACCATAGAGCAATGATTTTCAATAGCCAAGAATCATTTCTAGCAGTTGCATTGCACTAGAGTTTTACTCCCATTTTGAACCCATTCGTGCAATCAGAATCACCATTAGAGTGAAATATTGTGAAGTAAAATTTCAGCATTTATTTTAGCTTTCATTGAAGTAAAGATATTATCACGTTCTTGTTCTTAAGTGAAATAGTGGGTAGCAATGAGTTTTGGGCAGGCTTCAAGCTGACGATAAGCTTGATGGGACCAACTATCCAATGTGGTCTTACATGATGAAACATGTTTTTGTTGCAAAACAACTATGGAACATAGTTTCAAATGTAGATCAAAGACCCACAAGTTCTTCTACTTCACAGTCTACTATCACAGTTGGAGCTTCTTCTTCAAGTACAATGTTTACTCCTTCTACACCTACATAGGAGAAAATTATATGGGATCAAAATGATTCTCAAGCTCATGCATTGATTGTGCTCTTTGTGAAGCGTCATATAGTTCCACACATTTAGTCATGTTTTACATCAAGACAGACATGAGAAAATTTTGCTTCCTTGTATGTTGTGTGTAATGAATCACGTGTTGCATACTTGAGAACACAACTAGAGCATGCATGTATGGCTGAAAATGAGTCTGTGGATGTGTATGTGACACGCATCAAGGACGTCAAAGAGAAATTGGCAAACCTAGATGCGATTATTTTGGATGCATCACTCATCTCTACATTGTTGAAAGGATTACTAGAATCTTTTCAAAGCTTTGCCACTACACTCCATTTGGTTGCAAAACGAAATCCTAATATGTATGCATTTGATGAGGTCGTGTGTCTTCTTTTGCAAGAAGAAGAATCTAGAGTGAATAGGAGTGGTTTGATCGAGGGAACACAATTACTTGTTATCTCACAAAAAGGGAAAAGTAAGTATGGTTTAGCTTTGGGTTCATCAAAACCAAATCCTCAAGCTTCCTCTTCCACCACATTTCTCTAATGATGCTGATTTGCAAAAGAAGATGAGGTGCAAATACTACTCGAAGGTTGCTCATACTATTGATGAGTGTAGAAAGCTTGTTAAGCACAATGAAAAGAAGAAGGAATCTGACATGTATATTGTTGAAAATTCTCTAAATGCAAAGAATGATGAAGCCAACATGGCTCAAGTGTTTTGGGCATGTGTTGTTACATGTCATTATGATGCATCATTGCATTCTAGATGTATGGTTGTGAGTGAGGCTGATTTAGATTAGTTCTTTGATAGTGGTGCTTCAAAGCACATAACTTCATGCAAAAGGTTTTTTGCATATTTGAAAGATGCACCCAAAGGAGGACATGTGGTGTGTACAAACAATGCCTCTTATACTATCAATGATTAGGATAAATTGAGCTTACGATTGCAAATGGAGGTGTGATTCTCTTCAAAAATGCACTTGTATGTACCCATTACAAAGAAGAACTTAATTTCAGTTCCTTTGATTACCAAAGTTGGAATTCATGTACATTTTGTTGATGAGATGTGTACGGTTCATGATTAGCAAGACCAAGGTCAACATCAGAATCATGCACGAGGTAGAGGACAGTTTCAAGGCAGGGGGAGCCAAAGAGGCCACAAAAATTTCCAAATAAATGCTTCATGTAATGAAAGTAAAGGATGCTAGATTTGTGGTAAACTAGGACACTTGAACGTGATTGCAGGTTGACGAATCAAAATAATAGAAGGAAGCAAAAAAACTATGCATCCACAAGTGCATATGGTTCAAAGAAGCTATTCATGGTCCAACATCACATCATGAATACAATATCTACTATTGTTTCAAAATCAAATGGTAATCTCTGGTATGTCAATTTGTGTGCTTCAAATCACATGACGAGTCATGCAGAATGGTTTAGTAGTTTGCAAAAATTGCTAGTTCCTAGATATGTTGAAACAGGTGATGACACACCTTATTTTATCAAGCATATAGGAAGCATAGCACTATCTATGGAGGATGGTAAAACATCTTACTGACATGTTGCATGTTCCAAACATAACAAAGAATCTGGTTTCTATTGGACAAATGGTTGATCAGGGATTACAAGTCAGGTTCAATGTTGATGGGTTATATGTAGAAGAGTACAAACAGGATGGAAGATTAATTGCCAAAGGAAACAAAGTAGGTAGAATTTTCACCTTAAATGTGAAAATTCCTAAAATGAATGAAGCTATGTTTGCAAAAGGTGCAGGAGTTATTATTGACATAGAGATCTATCACAAAAAAATTAGACATGCAAACTTTCGGAGGCTGAAATTGATGCAATCAGAAATGATTTTCAAAGGACTTCCAAATTTCGAGGTTGTAGAGATGCAAAAGGTATGTCCAACATGTCAATTTGGTAAACAGTCAAGAGCATCATTTCCACATGACAAGCATGTTAGTGAGAAAGTGCTAGAAATAGTACACACAGATGTTTGGGGTCCCACAAGGACCACATCTATGGGCAGTTGCAGGTTTTATGTTACTTTAATTAATGACAATACATGAAGAGGATGTGTGTATTTCATGAAAGAGAAGAGTGAGGTGTTCACTCACTTCTAGAATTTTAAGGCCATGGTGGAAAAGCAGATAGAGAAGTATATTTAGACATCAAGATCTGACAGAGGAGGTGAATACATGTCAAATGAGTTCAATTAGCTTTCTAAAAAGTTATGGAATTCAATGGTAGTTTTCATGTAGTCACACACCACAACATAATGGCATTGAATGCAAAAATAGACATATTGCAAAATTACAAAGAGCCTTGATGGCTGAGAAGAATATGCCTCATTGTTATTGAGAAGAAGTTTTGCACATTGTTGTATACATCATGAACAAAACTCCAACTACTATTGTACATCAAGTTACACCTGAAGAGAAGTTTACAGGTAAAATGCCAAACTTATCACATATGAAAGTATTTGGATGTATTGCATATGTACATGTTCATGATGAGTTGAGGATGAAGCTTGATCCAAAAGTAGAAAAGTTTATCTTTATAGGATACTCCCTTGAGCAAAATGGATATAAATGTTATAACCCACTCACAAGATAGGTGAAGATAAGTAGAGATATGGTGTTTTATGAAATGTCTAGGTTCTATGCAGATGCCAAAGAAGGACTTAATCTTCACTCAAATGATGAAGGAAATGTTGAAAAATCAACAACAGAATCTGAAGTTTTGCATGGACCTGATGTGTCACCAAGTAATAGTTCCAAGTCAAATCCATGGAGTGGAATATTACATGGAAATTTCAGTCCAGTAAATTCATCAACTACATCAAAGAAAATTAAAGAAAAGCTTTCTAGTCTAGTAAGACATCTACAGGTTTTGAAGACATTGATGGAGACTCAAGCAGTTTAAAAAAGAGCCTTGATGAGGAACATGGATTTCCCTCTATGAAGACTCCCGGAGTAAGGAAGGCACATGTAGATAATACAATGAGAAGTGACCCACGACTAAGAAGATCTGAGAGGATGCCAAATTCAGTGCAACGATTGACGTATGATAGTTAGATGTCTTGTCATTATGCTGCATGAACAAGGTAATACAAGATGCTAAACCTTCTTTTCTTGAAGATGCAATTGGACATGCAGTTGGGGAGAAAGCTATGGATGAGGAGATGGTTGAAATTGTGGAAATGAAACATGGAAGTTGGTTCCATTGCTGCAAGGAAAGAAACCCATAGGCTACTAGTGGGTTTACAAGGTAAAGCACAATGTTGATGGTAGCATATGCAAGTATAAAGCATGATTGGTAGAAAAAAGAATATGTACAGGCATATGGCATTTATTACAAGGCATATGGGTTTCTTTCCTTTCCATTGCTACAAGGAAAGAAACCCATAGGCTACCAATGGGTTTACAAGGTAAAGCACAATGTTGATGGTAGCATATGCAGGTATAAAGCATGATTGGTAGCAAAAGAATATGTACAGACATATGGCATTTATTATGAGGAAACATTCAGCCCTATAGCTAAGATCTCTACTGTTAGAGTGCTTGTTGCATTAGCTACAACAAAAGAATGGACTTTGCATCAGATGGATGTGAAGAATGCTTTCTTACATTGTGAGTCACAAGAAGAAGTATACATGGTCGAGACACAAGCATATGTGGATTTAAAGCACCCAAAATATGTTTGTAGGTTGCAAAAGGCTTTGTATGGGCTTAAACAAGCCCCTCATGCTTGGCATGCAAGGATTGTTGATTACTTAACTACCATTGGATTCTCTATGTGTGATATGGATCATTCATTATATGCAAAGGAGGGTCATGATGACATCATGATTGTGGCTATTTCTGTTGATGACTTGATTGTAGGAGGTGATAATGAGGAAATCATTAAAGAGGTAAAGCAACTCCTTATGCAGGAATCTGACATGAAAGGTCTTGGTGTGCTATGCTATTTTTTGGGCATTGAGTTTATACATACAAAAATAGGTATATGGATGTCGCAAAGGCAATATGCCTTGAGTATGCTGCAAAAGTATGGTATGGCTGATTATAAGCCAACCTCTATGCCATTAGATTAGAATTTGAAGTTGGATACTACATCAAGTGAAGCATTGGAAAATTCTACTATGTATAGGAAAATTGTGGGAAGTTTGATATCTCTCATAATTACAAGGCTTGATCTAAGCTACATGATTGTAATTGAAAGTCAATTTATGGAGGTTCCTAGGAAACCACATTTAGATTCT